>VWZY01012111.1:65120-191339 GCA_013399075.1 Chloroceryle aenea
AAGTGCAGGACCTGACACTTGGCCTTGTTAAACTTCATAGAGTTGGCCTCAGCTCATTGATCCAGCAGAACCCTCTGCAGACTCTTTCTACCCTCAAGCAGATAAACACTCCCACCTAACTTGGTGTCATCTGTAAACGTACTGAGGGTGCCCTTGATTCTCTCATCCAGATCATTCATAAAGGTACTAAGAACAGGCCCAAGCACTGAGTCGTGGTGAGCACCGCTTGTGATAGGCCATCAGTTAAATTCAGCTACATTCACCACCACTCCTTGGGCCCAGCCAGCCAGCCAGTTTTCAACTCAGTGAAGCATATGTCCATCCAAGCCCTGAGCAGCTGGTTTCTCCAGCATACTGTGAAAAATGATGTCAAAGGCTTTGCTAAAGAAGGAGATCAGGTTAGTCAAGCAGGACCTGCCTTTTGTAAACTCAGTGTGGACTGCACCTGACCACCTGGTTGTCCTGTTCATGTTTAGTTGTGGCAATATGTACACACCAGGAAAGTCTTGGAGAATTGTCCTGAAGTGTGAAGGAACTGTTGCAAATGAAGCATGGGAAGACAAATAAGTGAGGATGGAGAGAAAAATATATATATGACAAACTGGAAAATGTGAGGAATAGAAGAGACTAAAGAAAAATGTCTACCTGACCATGTTGCCTATTTAAGGACATCTGTCTCATGAAATGTCATATCAAAAGTGACCTGGAAGCCAATGAGCTCATGTCCAGAGACAAGTTTCTTTGGAGAGACAAAATAGAAGTTGTTTAGCCTAACAATGAAGTTAACTTCACCTTAGAATTGCATTTCTGAAATGAAAGGTTTTGTTGATGTGGTTTTTACTTACTTTTTCCCTTTTTGCATGCCCATTCTGTCTCTGCCTTGGCCCCGTGCTTGTGCCAAGGACAATGTATTTGCTTTTACCAAAGAAGGAAAACTGAATGAACCTGGTCAGCAGCGATGGGGAGTGAAATGGTAATCGGCATCTCTGGAACAAACAAATGGCAGAAGTCTTGGCAGAAGACTTTATTTTGCTGCACCTTGCAGCAGTAGTGAGCTTATGTACAAAAAAGGGTTTATATCAGAAAAGAAGACTAACTTACAGATGTTGGCTCATTGATACTCGTAGTGTTGTCACTGCTACAGTAACATCAGGCTTCTTCAGCAGGCAGATTAAAGTCTGCAATGGCAGTCTTAATTCTTCTGTATGGGCTCCTACTCTGGGTAAAGAAGAAAATAGACAAGAGCCATCCCTTTTCTTCATCATATGGGCAGTGGGCAGAAGCTGGACTGCTAGCATGAAGAATGCTAGTGAATAGAGGTGTCTGGGCCAGCAAGGCAGCACCTCTGCTGGCTAAGTGTCAGTGGGAGAGGCTGACTGGTTTCATGTCATGGCCATTCCTGAGTGATGGCTGGCAGGAGAGGCAGTGCCTTAGCCACAGGGTTGACTCCCGCCGAAGCTGCCCACTTGAAAGCTGTCCTGTATTTGGCTATAATTTCTCATCTCTGACCTGCTTTAGTCAGCACATTAGATCTTTCTTTGAAGAAAGTACCCAATGTGTATATTGTAGGAAAGGTAAGTCATCCATGTGTTCCTGTCTTCCAGCTCCCTTTAATTACAACCAGAAATTTTGCCTGACTTTCTGAGGCCTTTTTAAATGTGATGGGTTTGGGGTTTTTTTTTATTTGTTGGTTCGTCTTTTTTTTTCCTAATGTGGTCCTTTTAAATTTATTTTATCCATTGCTGACTTCTTATTTGCATTATTCAGAATACAGGAAGAGAGAATAAGAATGCAAAAATGTAACTTCTGAATGTCTAAAAGTGATGGGGTATGTGCATATAAAAAATAGGAAGTTCTCCTTTAGCCATACTGTGTAATGGTTTGGGGAAACAGCCCCAGCTTAGACACTGCAGAGGAAGGTGGTGAACAAAGAAAGACTTGAGATGTATTTAATATAATATGTGTTCAAGAAGAAGAGTGTCTTGAGGGATAGGCTTTCAAGAGAAACTCATCTTACCCTTAGGTAGATGATCACTGTAAGATGTGCTGAAGAAATGGTTAGAGAAGTGGAGAACTTCCTTCAGGAACAGGAACCTGGTTGAGGGCTGATGGGAAGCTTGGAAAGAGAACAAGAAGGAGAAAGCTGAGAAGTTAACGAAATCAGTACAAAAAACTGAATGAAGAAATAAACTGTGGTGAGCAATGTGGGTGAGTGATGACTTGGTAACTGTCAGGTTGATGTCTTTGTTACTGGATGTCTGGTAGAGAGGAGTGAGAGGAAGGCCTAGACACTTGGAAGGGGAAAACCAAGTGAAATGACAGATTTTGTTAGTGAGAGAGCTAAGGAGGAGCTGCAGATTGAGTAGAGATGTGAGGATAAAACAGTCATCAGGATGGGAAGCAGTGATTCTGATATGAATGCAGAGAAGCCCCAGGGAAAGCTGACAGAGAAGCGAGGAGGCTGTGGATGACAGCAGTATGAGGAGAAGATGTGATGGAGATGGTTATTTGATGGAAGTTGTTTAAAAGTGGCAGGAATGGTAGCAGAGAAACCTCTTTTCCTGTGTCAGTGATCCAGGACAGAGACTGAGAGGGAAGGAGGAAAGTCCTGGAAGGTGCATCTGCAGAAACAGTGCTGGGCAATGTGGGGAGCAGTAAGAGCTAGAGATAGGGAGCAGCTGGTCTGCAGGGCTGGGGTGGATCTCGGTGAAAGTGATAAAATCCTAGTTGTGCCTTCCCTATCCTGTTACTGAATGAAAGATCCTTCTTGACCCAAGGAAAAAAAAAATGGATCACACGAACAAATACAGTGTTGCCTTTTACTGACTGAGCAGGGAAGGCTCCGAACGACCATTATTGACTGTACTGGTCCTTGACTAGAGAGCTGTTAGATTGTGCCATTAGGATTCACTGGGTAACAGTTTCAGATTTACTTCATGTAACAAGCATACCTGTTTATATAATGCATATTTTTCAGAGCTGTGTTCACCATCTGAAATACTATTTTTTCATTCTAAAACACGGCGGGGGGGGAAGTGTTACATGTATTAAATTATAAACTGGACAGCTCTAAAGCTCAGAATGCTGTTCCTGCTATTTAGCTGCTATTCAGCACTCAGCATTTGGGCACTATTGAGGACTTCTGCAGCTCTGCTTTGAGCATGAGACTTGGAAAAACAGAGCTGCCACCGCTGAAAATTCAGTAGCAGTTGGGCTTTTGCATAGGAGAAGGAATATGTCTGCTGGGTTTTGGAGCTTGACTTGCTTTCATCTCCCTTTTAGGAGCTTGACTTGCTTTCATCTCCTTTAAATCAATTTGTTCTAGGCCATGGCAATTTTGCCTGCTTCAGTTCATTTGACCATGGGCATAAGTGTTGCAAAAATGTTTGTAAGAAAGGTGAAGGCTTTGACTGTTTTCTAGAATACAGGTAACTAAAAAGGAACTTGAAAGTGTAATTACAGGATTTAGAATATTTTCCCAGGAATCTGATTTGCAGAACAATGCAGCTGACATTACAGGGTTTATTCTCTTTACTGCATTGTACAGTAGAGAGATACTACCATTAAATTTCCTCTCTGTTTTTGTCTTTGTCCATGTTTGTTGTTTGTTTGTTTTTGTTATTGTTGTTTTTTGTGTTGATTTTTTGTCAAGCAGCTTTTTCAATTCATTACAGCACCACAAATCCCCCTGTGCTCAGTATGAGAATTAGCAGTGAATTTATCATCTATACCCATCACTTCAATGGCTTCTTTTAATTGTCTCTGGTTTTATCGTGCTTTATAAATGGCCACTCATTCATGTTGCCACAGAAGGAATATCACTCTACAGTCCTGGTCCTGAACCTCTCTTCAGAGGCATTGTTTAATCTAGGCTTAGCTCAGCATGGCTGGTGAGTGCACTTGGGAACTGATGGCCATTAATCCCTTGAAATGGTTATAGTTAATTGAGGGTGGAGGATTTTAACATTTTTCAGACCAAGAATGGAACTGAGGTTTTATTTGCCTGAAGTAGGCTCGTTTCTGTCTCTTAAAAAAACTTTGCTATTTAGATCCCCTTTTCAAATTACATGTTCAGTTTGTGAATGAGGGAGCCTGAAGTCCCTGCTAACAAAGTGTCTGTAGAAACTGTTTTTCATTAAAATCATAAAAGAGGTCTACTCTCACTGGGGTATTTTTCCATGTTTGGTTTCCTTCCTCATTTTGTTTCACAATCCTCCAGAGGCACAGAGGTTCATAAAATATAATGTTAATAACAAAACACTGCCTCAGAAGTGTAAATTTAGCACTCTAAACTTTTCTCACTCAGGTTGTTATTATAGATGGGGAAGAATGGCACTGGTTTGTTTGACCACTTCCCACCTCCACTGCACCTCCCCTGGCTGCCCTGTGCAGCACCACACCCCCCCTGGCACCCCCTCCCCTCTGCTGGAGCAGCATCAGAGCAGAAATGTGCAGAAAGAAGCTGCACAAGCTACAGGTTTCACATGCTTGGACTCTCTCGTTCCCATTTTCCCCGACACCTTTCCTACCCTCCTCTCATTTCTTTTTTTTTTTCCCTGTCTGTATTCTCTCTGTACCTTGATCCTCCCCTTTGTTGTTGTTGTGTGCCTGCCTTCTCTGTGAGTCCTGCCATCTGCTCCCCGCCCTCTGTCCCCTGGGAGAACAGAGGGCTCTCCTGGCACTGGCACAAGGAGGCTCCCAGGATGCACACACAGGTGGTGCTCGGGCTTTCCCGCCCTTTTTTTTCCGGAAAACCCTCTGGCCACCTCTTATGGTTGGGAGCAGATGGGTTTTGTGCAAATCCCCCAGGTAGCTGGCTCCCTTGCAGGCACAAACCTGTGACCTGAGAGCGGATGCCCTGGAATTTTCAAGAAGGTGTGAAAGGTGTCTGGTTTTGAACCAGCATCGTTCTGTTCAAAGGCTAGTTTGAATCCTGTCCATTTCAGCTTGTGTGTGCCTGTCTGCCAGGAGCTGCCCTAGACCTAAGTGTTCATGTCCTAGGTTGTAAGACAACACTGTCCTGATAAGGTCAGCTAGTAAGTCTGGGTGGACCCAGCAGACTTTCTTCCCAGCTGCCTAGGAAGGACTTGTGACATCCCAATGAGCCAGCACTGGGAAGACTGCACATTCCTGCTGTGCGGTTGCACAAGGAACTTCACCACCTTATTAAATCAGAAAAAGTCAAGCCTTTTGAAAACCACCCCAGAACCATTCGCTGTTCAGGAGGCATGGCTGAACTGAGGGTAGAGATCACTTGCTGTTGTTCAGCATGCAGTACAAGGTAAATGTGCTGTCCTGAGTGTAGAACTTAGCTGCTGCACTCTGTAGTATCCTAGATATGCTTCCAATTTACTTAGCAACCTTGGGCACTCCACTTAAGTGTGTGGTATCTCAGCTCTCCTGTGGGTGAGATCAGAGAGGATAATTAAGCCCTTCCTGGCTCATTCTGAGTTTTAATTGAAAACTCTTTCTAATGCACTTCAGATTGGTACCTATTTCTTCTACATATCTCCTGTAAATAATGTTATTCTATGAGGCTTCAAAATGTTTCTCAAGCCTAACTTGAGTGTGAGTGATCTCCGAGTGCCTTAATGCCAACAAACTGTCTCCACCCCATGGGAAACAACTTCTGAATGAAATCTCAAGGAACTGAAGTCTTCAAAACAGTCACACATGATCTTCTCAAACACTCGTGCAGCTGGCAGAATAGATCTGCTGAGCAGAACTCTCAACCTCAGAAGTGTTTCTCGTTGGTGCTACCATCTCATTTTCATGTGTGTAGTGTGTCTGCAAGAAAAATAAAAAATAATTAGTAAAGAGATCCTGGAAAAATTCTGACAGCTAAGTTTTCTGTGAAAGCTGGCAGTGGGGAGAGCAGAGTGCCCAGTGGTGTCTTTGAAACAGTAGCAGACTGATAACTGTCATCATTACCTCCAGATCTGAAATTTGTCACTCCTTTATGCTATGAACTGTGGCCTGGCCTTCCCTGCCAGAGGGGCTTGCCATGTCTGCCGCAGCTTCTCTCCTGATGGGAGGGCCCAAGTGGGGACAAGGTCTCGGAGTGGTTGTTTCCATCAAGGTCTGCCTGTGGCAGGAGAACAAGACTGATCTTGCTATGTTACTCTATAGTAGAAGCTGAAGGAATTTCACCTCGCAGGGTCATGCAGCATCACCAATGCCCATCTGTTCTCTCAGAGGGAGAATATCAAAGCCCACTGCTACCTTTGGTGCAGAGAGGTAGAGTGTGGTTTGAATGGCTTCAGTAGCTCACATGTCTTTAAGATGGTACAGATGATCCCAGTGTTGGAAAGTAACCCTGATGTCTTCTAAAATGAGTGAATTTCAGGCCACGAGACTCACCTTGAGGGTAGCTGTGATGCCATGGTTCACAGATTGCAATTTACGGTCAACAAGTGGCTGTGCCCAGAGCATGCAGGGGTTAAAGCACTTGGCTGATGTGATCCAAAGCAAGCAGCCTGGTGGCTACTTCTTCAGTCTCTCATCGAGGTGATGTTCTGCCCCGAGTAAGTTTGGGAGAACTCTTGAGTCGTACCTTAGCAGCTTGGTCTCATGTCCCCCAGGTGTACTCTATATTTAATCCCCAGTCTGAAGCTGATGCAGAATGAAACCCAATGCTGAAACTCGGAGAACTCAGTTTTGTGATAAAATGTCTTCTGACCAAGCTAAGTAGGAACTTGTTCTAGTAGTACCCTCAAATAAACTGTTCATGAAGTAACAGATCTGTATTTTGTTGTTGCTAAGGGTTTTTTTTGTTACACTGTCTACATTTAAGGTTGTGTTATTCCAGATTGCACAGAACAATGAGACTTTGACAGACTGAAACACTATTTGTATGTTAAACTGGAATCTTTCAGAAAAGAGCTGTCAGATACAGGGAGAAGAGTGCCTGTACATCTTTCAAAAGCAGTGTTTAACTATTCTGCAGGAAAATAAACAGTATTGTATTTATGAAGTGAAATGTGCCCTAGCATGTTTTAAATACATCTGTCTCTGCAGAAGACAAGAATTCCCACTTGCAAGATCTTAATGATTCATAATGTGGGACTTGGATCCTGAGAATTCTAGTGTTGATTCACGCAGTATGCTGATAGCTCTGTAGGGCATTCTTGAATCATTCTAAAGATCAGCATTCCTAGGAGATGTTGAAAAACTGCTTAACAAGTAAGGTACATTTAAAGACTGATTTAGGGCATTTGTGTGCCTTAAAATCAGGAAATAAGCAAACAAGTTATTTCCTAGGGTGCCTGCATGTGGCAACACTGGCTTGCAAGGTTCTGAGAATGGAATCAGCCTCTGTGGTAATTTAGGTCAGTGTGCCTTTGTGCATCTGGGGGGCTGCAGCAGCTTAACTGAGGAGTCAGTTTAATTCCCTGGCCTTGGGTCCTGCATATGCCTCTAACTTTGTGTCAGTGCAGTCTTACAAGGGCATGGTATTTGTGGAGGAACACAGTTGCACTTACATTATCATTTGTCTCTTTCATGATAGGAGCAATCAAACACCCGAGTATAAAATGGCAGTGTTTCTCCCACAGTTAGACACTCTCTATCAGGAAGCATGCAGATGAGAGAAAAGCGTACATGGCCTGTTCTCTCTCCTTTCCTTCCCACAGTGTGGATGAAGACAGGCTTTTCCTGAACTTAATAATGATTTTTTTACTTCCTCATTGAAGCTTCTTGTCTTCCACCTCCCTTTGTATAACTTACGTATACATAATTTTCTTTACCACCCAACAATCCCCATGTTAATTTTGTTGAAACAATATCTGGAGTTGGTTCAAAGCCCCACCGGTTCCCTTGTGCAGTCTTCCCTCTCCTAACCTTAGGAGGTGACCAGCAGGGCTGTTGGTCACAGCAGGATTCCTTGCAGTAACAACCTGCAAGAGTCTCCTCCCCTCAGCTGCTCCTGAGCATATGGTTAGCTGCATATTCTCCCATCTACACCACTCATTTTTTTTTATCCCTTTTAGCACATGGGGTTTGTGCTTCAAAGTGTGAACAGGCGTTGATGCAGAATAGAGGCAGAATTTGTTTGCTGAAACATCTCTTGGAGAGAATTTATGTGCACATTATGGCACTGAGCTTTGGGAAGTCTGATGGAAACTGTTTTACAGACAGAGGATTTAGGACAAGATCTTTGAGAATAATCCTCCTTTGCTTCTGCCTAGACTGTTTCTGTTTTGGTGGGGGTTTTTTGAAGGGGGAAGAGACAGTGGTGATTTGGTGGGCTTTTTTGCACCCTTGTTAATCTCAAAACAAGGGACAAGCATTGGGTGTATGTACTGAACTATTTAAGGGATTATTTTAATATTTTTTCCCCCCCCTGCATTGATCAGAAAAAGGCTCAGAGAATGTAGGTGAGAAAAGCACATTGAACAATAGAAGTCTGGTTGGATTTGAGCTGTTAAATTAATCTATAAGAACTGTATTGCTACATGAAGAGTATGGTAACATTATAATGGGCACGTATATATTGTTCAGGCACTTGTTCAGAGGTCTTTTTCAGGTGGCTGTTTTGGAGAGGGTCACTTGCAGTTATTTGATGTATTGTGCATATGTACTAATTCCCTGGTTTCCTTTCTAGGTAAAAGTATGGACGAAATTAAGAAGCTGCTGTTGTTGGTGCTGGGATGTGCTGTGCAGGTGAACATTCATTAAAGGCTTGAAAAATAAGATTTGTCATCTGTTTGTTTGTTTTGTTTGTTTTTTCCTGGACTGAGAAAATCCACCCAAAGATCAATGCTGTATGAACAAATCTCTGTCTCAAGACAGCTTGTGAGCTGAAATTGCAAGAAGATGCAATAGGTGAATGGAAGAGAGAGAGGGGAAAGGAAGCACAGTTGTGTGATAGCAGTAGCTTCAGGTTTCTGCCAGTGTTTAATCAGCCATGGGCTATGCACTCGTGTGACTAAGTAGTCCACTTCAGTAACAGTGGAAAGAGATAAGCTTTGAACAGTGTTCTTGATACCAAGATTGTTGTTGGTTTATTTTCTTACCATTTTAAAATATGAAATGGAACAGTGCATATAAATGCCAAGCAAATAGCCAAGCTAACAGTCTAAACATTTGTTTAATTAATCTTGATTTTATTTGCTTATCTTTGGATTGAATATTAAGTATATAAAACCCACAATGAATAGATACTTTGTATATTCATGTGGGGATTTTTATGCAGTGTTTGTTAAAATAAATAGATAAACAATGTATATGGGAAGCTCTCCAGCAATGCACCAGATAAAGAAATCAGTGTTCTGCTCATCAAACCTCTGTGGCAGGAAACAATAGATGTGTTGCGGGCTCGCCTTTGCTTATAATTGACCTTGTTTGTAGGTCTGTCTAGTGTTTTTGTCATGCCTTAGGACACTTGCTCTGCTCAACTATGTCAAGTCAATTATGTCAGGGTAAAGCTGCCTACATGTGGCTGCTCTGAACTGTCTCAGTGTTGCATTGCAGCACAAAGAATGAAGGTCTGATTTGGCAAGCTGCTGTGCATCCTCAGTCGCCATTTACGGGTCTGAGGTTCTTCCCAGTGAAGGGATGGATGAGACTTGGAACCAGACCCCTAAAGGACACTGTAAATAAGTTTAAAAAAAACTTTTAAGTGATGCCTAACTTCTCTTACAACGTAGCTGTTACAGGAAGGGGGCAATATCATTAGTGTACAATCACAGATGTACAGATAGCAGATGTCTGTCTCTTTTAAAGCCTTAAGCAAAGCTTCACTAAAAGCTGGTTGTCTGAAATGTAACTTATTTTTATCCAGAATGTTTCCCAACCCCATTTTTTATCTAAAACATGTGTTGATATGGAGCTGCAAGTAGCATTATGTGTTGATGTGAGCAGTATCTAAAGCGATGCCTCTCTTTCCATTGCCAAAGCTAAGCAAATTGCAAACAGCAAGGCAGACAGGTTAAATGACAGGTTTATGTTTGTGCAGCTCCATTAATGAAGCTCTGATGATTTCCTCTGGCTGTTGTCCCACCTCTTGATCTCATTGCATATTCAACTTGTTTTTAGAGCAAAACTAGTCATTTAACTTAGCCTTAATTGTACTGACTGTAAAATGTTCAAATAATTTAATGCATAATTTGGTTCGGGCTCCCTATAGAGCAGTGAAGTGTTAAACATTCCAGTGAGACAAAGTACGGGTCTGCAGCATTTTGTTGTCAACAGTATGGGTTTTTTTTTCTTTTCTAATTTTTTTTTTATTTTACTTAAATGAAAACAAAAAAATGGTGCAGTAAGTTTAAGTGGCACTGTTTAAGGGTGTGTTTTGTTTTAACAGTGTGAAAGAAAAGAAGAGTTTATTGAAAGAATAAAACAACTGGATATTGAAACCCAAGCTGCCATTGTGTCCCACATTCAGGAGGTGAGACTCTCAGTATTGTCTGTTTTGACTTTTTGTTTCTCCCTTCCTTGACTTAACTGAACATTGCTTGACTCAGCAGTCTTTGAAAGCAATGCAGTGGTAAATGCCCTGCTTGCCAGTTCCAGGCTGTGTAGAAGGAACTGTTGTAAGGATACATGTATCTTACTTCTGACAAGCATGTATGGCTTAGGAGCTGCGCTGCCCCTCGCAGCAATGGTGTTGGCACTGAGTCCCCAAGTCCTGTGGTAGGTGAGACCCAGGCTGCCCAGTGGCTTGCTTTGAACAGCAGCCTCTGAGCTCAGATGGTCTCAAAAAGTGTACTCTGCAGCTGAAATTTGACTTAGCCTTGGCTTTTGAAGATAAGTTTAATCCAAGGATGAGCGTATTTGGACTTCTAAGGTTTTTAGGAAGGAATGAACACAGGGAGGCATTAGAAGCCAGCTTGCTTTGGAGACCCAAAGCAGGGCCACGTGGAAGTGTCCCCTGCTGGGTGCACCCCTCTGGGAGCAGGCAGTGGCTGTGCTGGGTGTCAGTGTGTGCAGGTATAGAAAGCCCAGGATACTCCGATTGGAGGAAAAAATAGTGAAAGTCTAAGACATGAACTTTTTTCTTAAAATTTAAAAAATAGTTCTAATTAAAACCAGTAAAATCATGATGAACATGGTGCGTGGTTTTGACAAAAGCAGGAACAGTCTTTAACTGAGCTTGAGGCACTTGCCTGACATTACTGCTAAATGATTCAGAGGAAATCGGTTTGAGTAAGATAGCAGTTGAAAGATGCACAGCTAGCAGCAACCAGAGACATTTCTGCTAAACTGGCAGCTCCTCCCAGCTGTATCAGCTGCAAATTACAAATTAATTGAAAGCAGTGCTTCTTTTCAGTGAACTGTTCAGTGTAGCATCAGTCCCTTCAAGCTCCATAGTGACCACTTCAGTGCTTGCAATAAGACATTTGCATGCTTCTAATCTGCAAACGCCTGTGCTATTAATCATAATATCTATCTGATCCCTTTAAAAAATCAACCTTCATAATTACAAAAATGTCTAAATACTAGAAATTGCTGGGTAGTGTTACAATTAAGGCAGTTATATTTGTTATTTACAGCTTGGTTTTGGTGAAATGTGACATGCTTTTTAACTGATCGGTAGAAGAACCCGGGGGATGCAGCATATGTAGCAAACAAATTTACAAATCAGCCAGTGGAAAGACTCTTTTTGTTGCTGTTCCTAGGTGACTCACAACCAGGAGAATGTCTTCGACTTGCAGTGGTTGGAGCTCCCAGATATGGCCCCAGAAGAACTAGAGTCTCTCTCCAGAAATATGGTTTTCCACCTCAAGAGGCTCATTGACGAGAGAGATGAATGCACAGAAGTACTATGACTTACCTCTCCTATATAGAGCTTACGTGAAGCAGCAGATGCAGGCTCCATTCCTTCTCTTGTGTCTTGTTTGTGCACTGGGTTTCTATTTCTTCAACACCTTTCTACTACACCTCTGAAAAGCTTTAGAAAGATTTTTATTTTTCCATTGAGCCTCATGTAAACACTGTGTGGTGAAATGATTGGTAAAGGAGAGAGTGGGGTCTCTCACTTCATGAAGAGACCAAAATATTTGAAGCTGTGACTTTGCCTTGAGATTTTTTTTCTCTGCACGTTGGCTCAGTCATTCATCTTGTAGTGATTGCTTGCCTGTCTGCATTGGTACCTACCATCATGGGTTCTAGTGTCTTCTCCAATTATTTTCAGTGTGAAGACTGCCCTAACTGACTCATTAGTTCTTTTCCCTTCTCCTTCCCTGTTTAAACATGTGAATTTTCTGTCATGCTTTTGACTGTGACTGTGTTAGCTAAAACTGTTATTACAGGTTTCTCTGAAGACTTCAAGCAAAACAGACTGCTTACTTTGAGCATTGGAAGGAGAATGTTTTAGTGGTGTGAGCACAGAGGAGATTACTTTCCTCTTCTGTGTAACTTTCAACAGGCTATCACTTGAATTCTACATAATGCCAGGCGAATGATTTTCTACATTTATAAGTCATTTTTAGATACTTGAAAAACAATATATAGTTATACTATTAATATCTTGACACTAGATACTTCTCTGTATTTCCAGGTCATTGTAGATCTCACTCAAGAGAGAGATTATCTACAGGCTCAGCAACCACCAAGTCCTCTGAAAGCACCGAGTCCAGATTCTTCACCAAACCCAGTCAGCCCTCTTTCTAATGAAGACAAGCAGCACCTTGCAGTTGAGCTGGCAGACACAAAGGCTAAACTGAGAAGAATCCGTCAGGAGCTGTGAGTCACTGGTGACTTGGGCTTCTAGACAGACTTGTGTATTGTGCACGATGTAAATGCATATGCCTGTTGGCTTCAGTACACTGGCCTCCATGGGACCTCTCAGAATCACATCTTTGGATTGTTTTTATTCATAGGAATAGGAGGCTAGTACGGGAGTTCCATCTTTCTTCTCTCTTAACTGGTCTTTAAACACAGAGTGATGGCTACTTTCATTTTTCTTTTTGTGTCTCATCTTTCTCTTCCCCTCCTCAAAATGCCAACTGCTGGCTGCACCTTTTAATGATCAGTGGTAAGTCTGGAGGCCAGTGAAGCTTGCTATGACAGCAGGTAGCTCCAGTGAGAATCAAACAGAGGTGCTTAGTATAAAAATAGAGTTGCAAACTCAGACCCATGATATATGTATGTTATTATGAGGAAAAGACCTCTTGCTTTTTTGAAGCTGTCATGACAAAGAAGCTCTATATTCAGAAGGTGCTGGGAAATTGCTGTCTTCCTTTCCAGATTCCCATATAATCAGTATTGTTTCAGCAAAGATAAAATTTCCTACTAAGATTTTTCTCATCCTTTTCAGGGAAGAGAAGTCTGAGCAGCTTGTAGATTCTAAGCATGAAGTTGAGCACCTCACTCTAGAGCTGCAAAAAATAAAACAAGAGGTAAGTTGAACTCATTTTACTGTGGTAGTCTTCCCTATTTAAAAAGCCTCTTTCAGTGTGAGGCTAACAGGTACCACTCTACATATTTTTTTAATGAAGAAATCAGGTTACTCGACTGGATGATGAGCGAGTTGGATGATTATGGCTATGGCATAACAATGTTATGGTTTCCACTCAGCTGTTGAGGGAAGTCTCATCTGTTCAGCATGCAAGTAGCCTAGTAATGCCTGAAGTATATTCAGCATCAGGCATGAGAAATGTCAAGAGTTCGAATGGGCTGAAGAACCTCTCTATCTTGTAGAGGATTTAGTGGCTAGCAGGAGAATTCTCTTACTCTTGAACCAGGGAAATGCCATTTGCTTATGCTTAAAATATGTAAATAAATGAAAGTTTAAAGAACATGCTTTAAAGAATTACAAAAAAAATATTTTTTTTCTTCCTGCTTATTCCTCCCATCTCACAGAATACTCACCTGGCCTCAGATGCTCGCTCTGCCCGAGCATATAGAGATGAGCTCGACTCTCTGAGAGAGAAGGCAAACCGTGTGGAGAGGCTTGAGATGGAACTTGTTCGGTGCAAAGAGAAACTTCATGATGTGGACTTTTACAAAGCTCGCATGGAGGCAAGTGAAAATTGGGAGAAAGATTTGCTGAGGGTTCCTCAGTGTTCAGCTTTTGTTGTGTGACCTGTTCACGTGTCATTTGTCACTCCGCTGACTGTAGCGAAGCATCAGAGCAAGTGCAGATTTCATAACATACAACATAGTTATTGACTTAGCAACATTAAGCTTCTTTCAGTGGAAAGAAGGACTTGGTGCATCAAAAAATAAATACCCATTCATTTTAATAAACTCTGCTTAATTCAGCATTATGTGTCTAAATGGGGGAAGACCTTTTAGGGATGATTCTAGAGAACGCAGACCTTTAGTCTAGCCTTGAAAATTTATTCTTAGGTAAAATGTCTGTGTTCCAGAGTTGTTCCTTTGACCAACATTTTAAATGTCATGTACAAATTAGCTAAATGAATGTCTGGTTGTTTTTCCTGAGGGGTTTGTAACAGATGTAATTGTTAATGTGGCTGGTCATTTTCAAGCATGATCTCAGATGACAAATTCTAGCCACCCCTTTTTGCAATTCTTGTTTGTAGTAGAAAGGAGACAAATTGTTTCCTTTCCCCAGCCTCCTGAGTAGGATATGTCGATGAGAAATGTGTAGTTTCATTCCAGTAGTAATGTCAGTTACTCAGCGTAGTCATCTGCAGCTGTGCCCATCCTGGAGTTTTCAATTAACTTGGGTTAAAAGGACCTTGGAGATCATCTAGACAAACTCATTGCTCACAGCGTGGCTGACCTTAAACTTAGGTCAGACTGCTCTTATTTTCAGTTCTTTCAGTTCTTTGAGCCATCCTCACCTAAACTTTTAATAATCCATGGATAGAACACTTCAGCTGAAGTCAAGAAGACTTGCTGAACATACGGAGGTTTGGTAATTGACAATCTCACTATAATTAGATAAAATCCCTGCTCTGAAGTAGAAGAGTGATGTTGAAACTTGCATTTGCCAGGCCTCTGGCTGAGAACTGAGACCTTATTTCTGCTCTATAAATTCTTTGTAGGTGATTTCCCCCCCTCCCTCTAACCTAAGGGGCCAGCGAGCTGCTGCTTCTTATGAAAAGGTTCACTAAAATGGATGGTTGTTAAATGTACTAATAGACTACAAAAGCATCTTCCCTCTAAGCAATTCCCAGTTCATGTTAGGAAGCATGAAGCTCTGGCTCGCTCTGTTTTCCTCCCTCAAGCTGGCAAATCAGTCGTGCATTAACCTGGAGCAGTAGCTATCAATGTGGCATCCTGGCATTTCCCCCTTGGCTGTGCACCAGAGTCATTTAGCTTCTACTGGCTGCTTAGATAATATAGCCAGAGTTAGGAAGGGTTTTTCTTTTCAGTCTTCTCTTCATCTGAGATTGAGAGAGTAGCCATGTCTGTTATTGAGTTCTCAGCCTCTTTGCTTGTTGTAGAGCCAGCAGTTTTGTGCTCTGCTCTCTGTATGCTCATCTTACTTAATATTATCATTCAGTAGAGAGAGCTCTACTTCAGTTTCAAATTTGTTCCAACTTTCCTCACTCCCATCTTCCACCCTGTTAGTTTTTGATGGAAGTATTGGATGTCAGAGATGATCACTGGCTCTCCAGGGATACCTCCTACACCACTGGGACAAGTAATATTTCCCACTGATGTGGCACTATTCTAATTTCAGGCCACACTGTGGCCTGCAGCAAAATTTGTCACTGCTGTAGGGCCTGAGCTCTTCTAATATATGGCAGGATTGGCCAGCTGTCTGCAGGCTGCTCTGTGGTGTAGAATAGCTGGAGCATTTTACATTCTCACCACTCCCCCTTCCACCATTGATCAAGTCTTGGCACAGCCCTGGGCTGCCAGTGTTGAACAGCGGCAACATTGGACAAACTCCACTGGCTTCATGCTGATACTTTGAGAGATTCCCCAGGGCACTTATTCTGGGGAATGGAAATTCCACAAAAAGTTCTTTTTGTGGTCATGGAGTAGTGCAAAGGCTGTGAATAGCAGCCAGTATCCAAATTTCCATGGTCCCTCAGTTTTCTGTCTTAACCTGTGACAAGTCTTACACCCCTCCAGAAGAAAGATTAATGGCTAGAGTCAGTTTGGGCCCGCTCAGATTCCTCCCACTCCCTCAAAAGCTGTTTGGCTTACAAGTTAATAAGATTTGTGCAGGGATGTAACACGGTAGAGATTTTTTTGCCACTAGCCAGTGCAGTGCTGATTAATTTTATGTCATTTACTGGTAAAGGCTGACTTCCTAAGCTCTAGGTGTTAAGACCTGAACAAACGTTAAAAGAGGCACAGCAATGAAAATGTGGGTGCATAAAGTGCAGCATAAGCCACTTTTCTGTGAAATGTGATAGGCTCACGGGGTCCTGACAGGGCTGTTAATAAACAGTGCCAAACTGGTGACAAGAAAAGCTGGGTTTACCTTTGTAAACACCAGTGCAGAAAGCTATTAATTGAGCACTTAATTGTTTCCTTCTTGGAGTTAACATCCACATTTGGTAGTTTGAGAAAGAAATACGGGGTGTGCTCTGTGTAAGATACCGTGAGGAGCTGTAGGAATTGCAAGCAAGCTTACAAGTAGTTTCTGAAAGCACCTAATACAAATCAGCAGTGGTGGCAGGAAGAGATTAAAAAAGCTGTTGCAGGAGGAGTGCAAAAGGAGCAAGCCCTTCTCTGTGTGAGCGTAACATATTTAGGCATATATGTTGTTTTCCTTCTCTGGATGTCTTGACAAAGTTGTTTAGAAATTAATGTTAATTTGGCCATCATTCAAGGAACATGGAGATGAATATTCTCTGGAGACCTTCCTGCTGGGGTGGCTTAATGAGGTCATAACTGTGAATGTAGAGGAGCAGGCTTAATGCGGGGCTTGCTCCAAGGAGGTACCTCTCTCCAGTGTAAAACTTCCCTCTGGCATTCCTCTCCACTGAACCTTGAGCAGCTCCAGGAGATTGGATTGTTTTCTGAGGCCAGGGAGTCTGCCTTGCCCATTCTCCCTCCTTCTCACTGCAATCACATTTCCACGTGGGATGACAGGAGGAATTTTTGTGAATGTTAAAAAAGGGGAAAGCTTCACTGTATGTTTCCTTATAGCTCTCCAGGGCAATGTTTGATTGTCACAAGATGTTAACTGTGTCAGGACTCAGTAAGAACAGCTTCTGAGCTGCCAGAGGGAGGGGTTTCAAGGCTGTTTAATAAGTAGGTCTGGGTGCGTGTGCAAATTCTCTAGTTTAAGACTGAAACAACCTGATTGCTATTTTAGTTTCTGTTTTCCAGCAGTAACACACCCTGATTGTGCAACCACTTACCCCCAGAGTTAATTGTAGCCATGTGAGTACACAATGCACGTTCTTAAAGCCATTTCAAGGCACAGTGACACAGGATCAAACCACAATGTGGAATTTATTTTAGAAATTATAAAACCACAATTATATTTGTTGGATATTAAACATCACATTTTAAGTGATATGAAGCAAAGGGCTTTTTAATCCTTTGCCTACTAAATTCAGTGTATTTAAAAAAAAATTAATTGGCAGCCAGCTAATGTTGCTGTCAATTTAAAAATAAACTCAGTTATAAAATAATACTGATGGGTTTGTTAATTAAAGAAAAAATAAACCTTAATGCCAGTGGAAGCACCACCACCTGCTGATTGTCTAAAGAGGTGTGATTTTATTTTTTTTTTAGGTGAGCTCAGCTATGTTATCCGAGTGACTCCTGGGATATGTTAGTGCTGGCAAGTTTTAGTTAGGACAGTTTTACTTTCCAGGCTTTGAGATACAATTCTACAAAGCTCCCATGGAGTAATTAGTAAAATTATATGAACTTTTCAATATTAAGACAACCTCAGATCATAGGTGCACCAGTGAGCAATGTTGACCTTGCCATAGCAGGTATTTCCACCAGGTCATTAATTTAAGATTTCATCAGAACTGCTTTGAGCTGACATGTCTGCCCCTCCTGGGTGTTCAGTGGACAGTGCTCCAGTTCTCTGTATATTGCAGCTCCCAGTGATGTGTGGTTTGTACCAGAGGCTGGATGTGTGTGCACACTTGGCACATAGCTGGAGTCTTCATGAGACACTAAAATAACTAGCTCTGCTTGGTAAGCAGTTCTGGGGATAGTTCTGAGGCTGTGTTTCTGAGGTCAGATACCACCTTCCTTCTCAGGGCTGTGGTCTAGACTGGAGGACAAGAGTAAACTCTTGTCATGCTGCTGTTTCCTTACAGGCATTCTAGCCACTTACATGACACCCGGCACATTTTGTCTTGGGTACTTCCTCTGGTCTGTCATCTCTTTGGTGGCAGCCTTTTCAGTTGGCCCTGAAGTGACTGTTTAGATGAGACTTGGCCCAAAAGAATGGTACTATAAAATTGCTGCTTTGTTATTATTATTATTTCAGTTACTTACATGTTCAGACATTTTAATTGTGGTAGTTGAACCACTTCACAGGCACTAACATACTTCTCTTTTTAATGCTGCTGTACTAGGGAAACTTTTCCTCTCATCTCTGAGTTTGTAGGGGACCCACGGAGAGATGGCAATGAGGTGGATCTTCAGTATTATGCTATTTACAGTCAAGATGCAGCAAACAACTAAGATTACTTGTTATGTAAGGCTATTAAATCATGACCCCTTGTAGTATCAAAAGGCAAGGAAGAGTGGCTGACATCAGACAGCTGTCTTTTTTTTTTTTTTCCCCTTTTTTGTTGTGTTTTCAAATAGCTGAGCCATATAAGGCTTCTGAAGGCTGACTCTACCCCCCAAAATGAGAAGGTAGTTGCTGATGAAGCAGTGAAAGCGATTTGCCTCGTGCCTGGTCATGTTGCAGGAATCTACTTGGTTTGGATGTTTGTGGTCCGAGGGAGCTGATGTGAACATTGATGTCAGCAGAGCCTTCACATTTTGCAGACAGCTGTCCAGGAATAAACTTACCAAACCTGAAGCATTTCATCTTGCCTGTGTGCACGCTTTCTGTTTTTACAGATTTCACTGGAGCAGGGGAAGATGTGGGACAGAAGGGAGGAAAGCAAAGAACGACAAAAGAATCAAATCATGTTCTGCTTTGCCCTCTTATAACTCTTCTGGGCAAAAATTCTTCCTGTATCTATTGAATCTTTTAAATGCTGATATATTCCTGACAGAATATTCTTGACTTAAGGCTTATCTGAAGATCAACAAGAGTAAAAGCTTAGCAGTGGGGGGTATTATAACTTGAAATAAGACAGAATTTAATAAATGTGTTTAAGAAGTGACCAAGGATGCAAGGCTGGATTTAATACTTCAGATATTTCATGTTTCTGGAGACAAGGTGCTTGAATGCACAAAGCTTCATTTGTTACTCTGCAAGGAATGTTTGGAGTGCAGTATAATTAAATTGTTTCTAATGCTGTGGCTACAGCAGAATAATAAGTTAAACTTTTACTCCTATCCAAAAGCTGTAATGGATAAGCAACATGGCTTGTGCAGTTAATACTTGCATGTGTTTGGGGGTGGCACAGGGTGTTTGTTAAGTATAAAACAACTTGTTTTCTTTAAGTGAATTAAAGTTCTGGTCATCAGAGAGAGAAAAACTTTATTAAAACAGCCATTTACGTGTAAGTGTACTGAAGCAGGGATATGGACATAGGATGTCTGTATCCATATTGATGGATAGTGCTCCCCAGCATGTTCTGAACACACTCTAACACCCACTGAAAGAAAAGAATCTATTTTCAAACTGAGGAATCCGAGGACTGCAGTTAATTGGCTAGGGAAATGGTATTATAACAATGGAATTGGAATTGAACAGTTGCTCTTCTGTGTCTTGATTTTCTGTGGTGCACCTCTTGATCTAGGGTCGTTTAAAGCAAAAGGTACTCCATTAAACTTCAAAAATTAATGAAGAGACTAGTAAGAAACAGTAGATTTACTTGCATTAATGATTCACAGCTAATTTAACATAGTATCACCTCCCATTAAAAACAGATAAACTTTTTTATGAAACAGAGAAACGTTTCTTTCTTGTGTTTTGCAGTGTGAGAATATGGAAGTCACGTGGTCTTTGAAAAGCCAGTTTATATAAAGAGATTCATATTGTTACTTTTTCTTCCTAGGAATTAAGAGAGGACAACATCATACTAATTGAAACAAAGGCTATGCTAGAAGAACAACTGACAATGGCAAGAGCTCGTGGTGATAAACTGCACGAATTAGAGAAGGAAAATTTGCAGTTGAAATCCAAACTTCATGATGTAGAGCTGGTATGCCCTCTCTTTTGCATTACGCTATGTTTTTGAACTTCTGTTTTGATGCTAGGTCACAGAAACCACTGGAGACAGGCAAATAAATCAACAGGGCTTTTAAAGAGGTCTTTAGCTTGTACTTTGTGTATATGAATTCTTGAAATACTATAATGTTAACAGTGTCAATATCACCGAGTCTGCTTTGTGTGAGACTGATTGTCCCAGGTTCAGCTGGGAGAGGGTTCATTTTCCCAAGCAGCTGCTGGCCCAGGTGGCTGGGAGGGGACACAGCCAGGATAAACAACCCTGCCAGCCAGTGGGATACTGATCCCATACTGATGTCATGCCGGATACGGAAGGGGAGGGCTGGCCCAGGGCAGGGGTGCAGTTTTCAGTGCATGGCAGTGGGCAAGTGACTTTGTGGCTCACAACACTCATGGATTAGATCCTTTGAAGAAGGTATATCACAGTTTCAAAATATAGATTGCTTTCATATATATTGGTAACAGTGCAGTTAAAATCTGTCAGTTAAGTATAAGAAATGAAATCTACAGTAAATGGTCTTTCTTGTTGGAAACAAACTGCCCAGCTATTACAGTGACTTTAAGAATTCATTACTGCTGTAAAAGATGCAAAATTCCAGAATTTATTTCTGTGGATCAGAGACGTAGCTTACTGCTTCTTGTACTAGGACATGTAAGAAGTGACAGATTGTCTACAAAAAAAACAACATTGGTTTTTATAATCCCACTAGAAAGAATAAATATTATTTAATCTCTTGTACTTTGCTTAACAGTCCTTCTCTTATCCCACTGTACTTTGATTTTTTATGAGTTTAACTGTATGGATTTTCTCACAGGGTCTGTTGAGGATGCTGTGTGGAATTATATTAAATGGCTGTTTCAGGGCTTTTAAGGGTCATGTCATGCTCCAGGTTTTACAAAGTGACTGGTCATTTTATATGATGCTTTCCTGGGTGACTTGATTGATTCTGGGATTCTTTTTGGTTTTGAACTTCAGGTAATTTTAAATGCTTTCTGAAAATTTGGGACCCTCTGAGGCACCACTTCATCTCCCCCTACTGCAAAATGACCAAAATAGTCACAAGAAGCAACGGTAGATTTATTCTCCAGATCAGTTTTCTGGATATTATAAAACCCAAGTTATGAGGGAGATGTTACTTATTGAACCACGTGACTGGATCCAAATTTGACAGGATGAGTTGGAAGGGCTCAGTAGAATTCAAGGTTATATCTGTAGAGTCTCCATTGTGTCAGTGTGTGATGCTGCAAGTGTTTGGAAGAGCTCAGCTTTGGAGACAGCTTGAACTCAGCCTGCCTTACTGGCACTGCCATCACCCAGTATATTCTCACTCCAGTCCTCCTTCCTCCATGGACCCGAGCTGACGCTAAACAGGGCCAGCTGGGTGTCTCTGCACTGCATTCTTTGGCACATATGGTAGCTCACAGCCAACATTTAATGCTGTACATTTATGTCAATATGAAAGCAGACAGTGTTTAAGTGTTCTCCTGCCCTCAACAGGTGTTGTCCTTGTAGCAGTTCAACTGACAGAACAATCTTATGGGTAAGCTGAATATCTGTTTTCATTCGTGTATGTCTTGTGCAGGACCGAGACACGGACAAGAAGAGGATTGAAGAACTGCTGGAGGAGAACATGGTTTTGGAGATTGCACAGAAACAGAGCATGAACGAGTCTGCACACCTAGGATGGGAATTAGAACAACTGTCTAAAAGCACAGATCTTGCAGATAGTGAGTACCAGCTGGGGTAGCTGTTGTGCTTGTGGCCTCTTTCCAAGGACACAAGCTGGTTAACTGAGACAAGAACAGAAGTTGGACTTCCCTCATTCAGCCACTTGACTTTGAACTTAGTTTTTCACAACTTCTAAAATGTATTAATTCTTTTAAAAGCGTTTGAATGTTTTCTTTTTATTTTGTTCATCACTGAGAGAGTGACCTTTAAGTAAAATGATAAAATTCTTTAAAAAAAAAAAAATCTTTGTAAATGACACAGCAGATATGTCACACTGAACACTGCATATTCTAACTGAATGGCTGGGAGGAGTTTGTGATCTTTATCATTCTTTAGTACAATTAGTACAGACAATTAGCTGGTCTTTAAGTCCCAGGAAGTAGTGTATGCTGAAGTCATTTATTTTTACTAGATACTGAAAAATGTGTAGAGTTAAAATAACTGGCTGATTAGTTTTTCTGAGTGGTTGATTTAATTTCCGTAACTATCACAAACATAACTAATGCTTCCTTCACTAGTCAGGTTTTAGCATCATTTTCTCAGTCTAACATTCATTCTGTCTGTAATACCAGACAAAATAACAATACTAGATGGAACCTGGGAAATAAAGGCTACAACAATCTAGATGGAACCCAGGAAATAGAAGCTATTTCATGCAGTTCTATGTGCAGTTTTTATTGGTTGCTCACCTGATTCTGCTAAGACTTGTGTTTGGCTTTGTGTAGCAGGAACAATTTTACTTGAAGACAAAGGAATAAATTAGTAAGCAGATGTTCCATTTTCAGTAAAGCCATCTAGAAGAATAGCTTTGTTTTATAAAATAACTGAGTACGTGTCTGACACCAGTTCTCAAATCTACTGTCTGCCTAGGATCTGAGTTCTCTCTACTAATACTAATGGCTAATTGGTCCTTTTAATTAATGGTCTTGCAAAGCAGGATTACTTGAGTCTGAGAAGTGAATGGCACTTTAGTCATCTGTATGTGTAATTATTACTTGTATTAGTCAGTGGGGAAAAACCACACTTCTCTCAAAAGTTACAAGTGTTAATGAAAAGTATTTTGGGAAAATTAGAAACTGTAATTTCCTGACTTGATTCAAATAGCAAATTTTGCTCCCTTCCTGATTTGGTTTCACTACTGTTGTAATAGAAAGAAAGATGCTAGTTTTATTGTCTTATCTCTTATTTATTAATTTATGTCAAACATAACCTTCCAAATTTGCTCAACAGAATGATTCAAAAAAAATTTTAAAAAGATAAGATTCCTTCACTGGATTGATGCTTCTCCATGATCAGTATTGGTTTATATTTTACTACTAACATTAAACACACTAACATGTCTAAAGCAACTTCAAGGAGCGTTAGAGTAGGTAATTTTTAAGATGGTTATCCATTCAGATATGTACCTATTTATTAAAGGTCTTAATTGTTATCTGTGAAAATGGGTTCTGTTTTTACCAAAGTGTTTACTTAGCAGTTAAGCTGAAATGATAAGGGTCTGGCTGCAATTATATTCATACAAGTGATTCTTAAGGACCTAGGAGGGGGGATGTTTCCAAATTAATTTGTGTCTGAATCTCATGTTTCAACAGCCAGAAAATCCTTTGTGTTTGAGTTGAATGAATGTGCTTCCAGTCGAATACTGAAGCTAGAGAAGGATAATCAGAGCTTGCAGAACACAATCCAAGAGCTGAGAGATGCCTCCTTGACCTCCAGAGAGAGCAGCCTAAAGTTTGTGGAACTGGAAAAGGAAAATCAACAACTTAGCAAAAAGGTAATTTACTCGCAGGAGCAAACAGTGCTCTTTGGTTTTTAAACACAGTGTGTGCAGAGCTGTGTGGCATTCCTGAATAATGAGAGATTGCAGAGAATTCCTCCATGTATCCCAAAAAACTGAGCAGATTTGTGGGCCCATTCTAACACTGGTGCATTCTATTGCTGCCTTCTTCACTGGTACTTAGGCACATCCTTGTAAGCAAAAGTAACTGTTCCTGTTTCATAAAAGCAGTCTTCTGGTGCTTGTTTGCCCTTGTCCATTTGCACTGCTGTTTGTGTCCCTTTCTGTCATCTTACAGCAGTCACAACTAGGCAAGGAAGACATGGCCACACTGAAATGTTTTGTTTGAAAGTGTTAATATTGTTTCCATGTAATTCAAATCACAGAGGTGAATTCAGGTTAGTATATTGAAAAAGAAGTCTTTTATTGCTGTCCATAGTCCTGGATCAGCTCTTTGTCTTGTCCTTTTGGCTGTTAGAATTTCTGTAGTGTCTCCTTCTCTGCAAAGATCTGGGTTCTAATCTTTGTAACAAACATGCAGGTCATCACTTTTAAAATTAATTTGTATATATAAATGTGTATGTATGTGTAATGTGCTCTATTATTAACTGGGATTACATGTAGATCAAATGCCAGCTCAGTGCTTGTCCTTGTGAAACACAGTGCTCAATTTGCCTCTAACCACTAGTGTTATTTTTGTCTGCCTAGTAAATTGCACCCTGAACTCTGATTAATTGAGCCAAATAACTGTTGGGTAAAGAGGATGCTTGCTAGTCTGAGTGTAAAAAAACCTTCTATATTGTTTTTACCATGTTCTTTTCTAAATTATGCAGAATATAAGGCTTATTTTTCCTTTATCCATTACTGCTGTAACCTGTGTCTGAGACATTGATTTCAGTCCTCTGTGGCCTGCCTATGGGAAGAAAGTACCTGGATATCAGATTCTGGTCATGGATTACCAGAGTGTAGATAGCAGAGTGCTAGTTTCCCTGACAAGGACAACAGGTCTCCACTGCTGAATTATTCCATCTTCAGGAGAGATTCTTTTGTCAGATTGAGAGACCAGTTCTGCTTTTTGGCTTTCTTCTGTGAACAACTGCAAAAACCCATTTCACAGCACTCCCCACACTCCCATTTATGGCCTATTGTGTGTAATTCACTGCAGCTCTAATTTACATGCTTAAAATTTGAGCTAAGGCATAGAAAGCACTCATCAGATACCTGTGGTGTACATCAATTTAAGTCACTTGAACAGCTGTGGTCAACCTTTTGCTTTGGCCCAGGCACGTTCCTGTGGGCACCTCTTGCTATGACACTGTATTGGTGCCAACAGTTGTGATTCCAGAATTAGTTTGCTTTTCAGGCACAGCCAGGTAGTGGCAGCCCTAGGACCTATCTGCTTTCTCTGTGTTCCTGACTTCTTGGACTGAAACAAGCTATAAACAGTAGTTTTTGTTACTTGCCTCTGGTTTTCTGGGAGGTGTTAAAAAGATCAGCTACTGTTGAGTACTGAGTTTGATCCAGCTTCCTATCAACAGCTCCTCTGAGACCAATGAACCTTAATATGGTTACATTTCTAACTGTTAAGCCCTTCTTATCTCCAATCTGGGCAGCCTCTGCTTGTTTAAACACTTCCTGTAATGAGGCCCATGTTGATCTAGGCAGTGCCCAGCCTCCAGCTATTTCCCACTTGTGAGAATTACTGCTAATACCTTTTTCACTGACACTTTCACCATTGGCAAACTTCCTAACACCAGTACCAAAAAATGACCTGATACATGTGCAGAGCTGTAGGTGCTCACAGTACTTGACAAGCATAAAAAAAGGAATTCTTCCTGAGTTGGTGAGCCTAGCTGTCTGAAGCACTTGCTTCTAAATACTGAAGAGTTACTGCTTTTCAGTGCCTAGTGCATTGTGAGTACAACATTCCACAGAGGGCAGTTAAAGACAATGTTTTCTGTAGGACTGGGACCTTATTTGCAAATTTTTCAAGACTGGTATTGGGAAACAGAAGGACAGCAGAGCACAGGGAGAGGCAAGTTAAACGTGGCAACTCCAGTGCTTTTCTTCTGTTCCTGACTTTCTTTTCTAGAATTCTGTTGTTCACTACGTTGTGTTCATAACTTTCTTCACATTCACTGATAGATTAAGGCCCTAGAGCACTAGAAAACTAACCACTGATGATAGGAGCACAGCAGGGAATTCAGAGAGGCAGGTGAAGCATTTCTCACTGCTGTACCTTACATGCTCTGATCTTAATAGGCTTGAAGGAGATTCCTGGCACTGTGAGAAAACCAGAACAATCCATTTCCTCCTCCGAGACTGGCAAGCTGCATAAGGGAGGGCTTACATCTTTCAGCTGTAGTCCCCATGTCATTCCTTCAGAATAACTTAAAATGCAAATGGTCATTGTGTCAAGCTTTGAGCGTTGTGTTTTGGTGTGTTCTCTCCACACAGATTGAGAAGTTGCAAAATCAAATTGAAAAAGAGAAGCAGAGTAATCAAGATCTGGAGACCTTGAGTGAGGAGCTGATAAAAGATAAAGAGCAGCTACAAGTTGTCATGGAGACTCTAAAAGCTGACAAAGACAGACAGGTACAAACTTCACAAATGTGATATAAAAAGCATATGCTCGACAGTGGTAATTTACTGATGCCATTTAGCATCTGATTCTCCCAGGGAGATGGGGCAATTTGACAGCTATTAAGTGCAGGTTGAACTTGTTCAGATGTAGGCAAAAGGCTTCTTCAAGTAAAAAAAGCCCAGCATGTTGTGCTAGCTACTGCCCCTTTTAGTACAGGAGGATCTTCAGGCTGTTGTGAAGACAGCCGTTCCCTCTTTGGGGAAAAAAATTCCCTGAATCTTACTAAATGACATACCAGCAGGTTTTAGGATGTGCAAATAAAACCCCATTTTATTGCAGGAGATTGGGCTTCTCCCAGCTGCATGTCCTTATTGGTTTAGTTGGATTATTTTTTCAGCCACTCAACCTTTTTTGCTCTATTTAAAAAGATGCTGAGAAAGCATCTCTGGATTGATATTTTAAATGCCTTCCAGCTTTTCCTACTGTGCTACAGTTCATGTGCAATGCCAAACTGCATTTTCATTACAGGTTCACATGAGGTGTCATCCGTATTTGACTAGAGAAGAAAATACAGACACAGATCATTAGAGACTGGGCTGTATCTTTTCAACCTGTATTAAAATTTACTCCAGTTTTTGTGGGGTGAAGATTAAATAGCAAACTGTCTTATTTGCATAGTGCTTTTCATCTTCAAGGATTCTTTCTTAGGCTTCTACCTGGGAAACTGCATTTTGCCACCAAATTCTTACATTTCAGTTACAACACAAAGAGGCTCCTGTGGTAAGAATTACTGAATGCTTCAGAAGAAGGGCAGAGAGTAAACCCAGAAGTATCCTCAATTGTCTCAAATGGGCAGATTCTGATTTTTTTCA
Organism: Chloroceryle aenea; assembly: GCA_013399075.1. Lineage (NCBI taxonomy): Eukaryota > Metazoa > Chordata > Aves > Coraciiformes > Cerylidae > Chloroceryle > Chloroceryle aenea. The sequence continues at coordinate 92,277 of VWZY01012111.1, forward strand.
GGTCTAAGTCCTTTTTGATTTCTGTGCTGTTGTCTAAATAAGAATCAAATACAAACTGCAGTTTAAGTAACAATTGTTTATGCTGAATTTGACCAGGGGGGTAAGTGTACTGTTTTTACAGAAAGGGTATCTTTAATGAGAGCTGAAACTGCAATGAATTTTCAAACATTTGGGGGTTCTGATGCCTTATCAGAGATAGCTTGTGTCTGCAGATCCCAAAGATGAATGTAAATGTAGACAGAAAGATACCTTTTATTAGGAATGATTCCTAAGAACACATCTTCTCTAAGGTGTTCTTTGAAGTCCCCCCTGTCTACTTGCTCCCTCTGCCTTGACCTTCTTAGCTGGTAGCAGAAATATAGTGCTATTTTTAATTCGTTAGAATCCTGGGTTGCCAGAGGTAAAACTTCTTTTAATTAGTTTGGGTTGGTTGTTTTTAGTCGGGAAAAACAGTTGAGAAATTTGCCTTGGATAAAATTGATGCGGTTTTAACAATCATCTGTCTACTTTGAGACTAATTTATACCATACTTTGTAAGGTAGTTGAGTAATATTTGCATAACTTTTTTATTGTTTATGTAGATAAAGGACCTTAAACAAGAAAATGATCACCTTAATCAAGTGGTCTTATCCCTGAGACAAAGATCTCAAGTGAGCAGTGAGGCAAGAGTAAAAGATATTGAAAAAGAGAACAAGATCCTTCACGAAACGGTTACAGAGACTAGTAGCAAACTGAGCAAGCTGGAGTTTGAGAAGAAACAATTGCAGAAGGATTTTGACCAGGTTAAAGAAAAAGTGGAAAGAGTGGAAGAAATGGAAAAAGAGCTCCATCGGTTGGAGAGGGAGAATGAACAGCTCACAAAGAAGGCAGCAGCGATGAAAATAGTCACAGAAAAAGTGGAAGTTCTTGAGCAGGAGAATGGGGATCTGGAAGTGGAAAATAGGAAGCTAAGAAAATCCCTGGATACATTGCAGAACATTTCCATCCGGCTTGGGGACCTGGAAAGGGACAACAAGCAATTGGATGAAGAAAATCTGGAGCTTAGGAGAGTGGTGGAGACCATGAAATTTACCAGCACAAAAATGGCACAAATAGAAGCAGAAAATAAAGATTTGGAGAGGGAGAAAGAGGACTTAAGAAAGAATGTGGAAATATTAAAAGCAATGAGCAAGAAATCAGAGAGGCTGGAGCTAAGCTATCAGAGTGTCAACTCTGAAAACCAGAGACTTCAGCAAATCGTGGAGAGCAGCAACAAAAAGATCCAGGACTTAGAAAAAGAAGTACAGGGAATGGAGAGTGAAAATCAGGTCCTCCAGAGAAACCTGGAGGAGCTGAAGATTTCTGCCAAGCGGCTAGAGAGGTTAGAAAAGGAAAACAAAACCCTAGAACAAGAAATGTCTCAGCTTGAGAAAGACAAAAAAATGCTAGAGAAAGAAACAAAACGACTTTGGCAACAAGTGGAGATGAAAGATGCTATTTTGGATGATAGTACAGTAAAGCTAGCAGTTGCTGAGAAAGAAAACAAGACACTAGAAAAGGAAATTGCTCGTTTCAGAGACTCATCTAATAAGCTGAAAGAATTTGAAAAGGACAATAAAGATCTCATAAAGCAAGTTACAATTGATAAAAGAACACTAGCTACATTGAGAGAGGTAAGCAAAGTAATACTACTAGTTTCAATATGATGCTTTTTTGTTTCAGCTCTGTGAAGTACTGTGACTATTTAGTACATGATCTAGAAGAACTTAACAGACATCACTGGGTAGTAGTGTTGCCTTGGCAAGTAGGGCCTGCCAAAAACTGCAGTGCATCACTTCACATCCACGGACACAAAGTCTTCAAATGATGTCCTTTTTCCCCACACAGAATAGGGTTTTAACACAGTTCCTACATGGTAGCTGTAACACAGAGACTTAGATGATTTCTCTAACCCTTTGACCACAAAACTGCTACCATGAGAGCTTCATCAGGGGAGATTGACTCTTGAAACCTAGAAATTGGAACATGTGTTGAGGGCACGTTAAGGTCCCTCTTCCAAAACACACTTAGACAAGAACCATCCCAGATGACCAGCCTAACCCTTTCATCAGCAACTGCACCCAGATTTTGCTTTACAACTTCCCTCCCTGAAGGGACCTGTTTACAGTCCATGGACTGACATTGACCTTGACCTTAACTTTTTTCCCTTGCCATGTGACTGAATATGTGGTTAGGTTTGTGCTATTAGAGGACTACTGAATACCTACAGTTTATCTTTAACAAAGTATTTTTAAAAATAATTTTATTCTTGCTTCTGTTTGATATCTTCAGTAATCTTTTTCTTACTTAAAAGTGTTTCAGTAACTTTGTTGTTCTTAATTCACGTGTTAAGAAAGCTTCTGAGCAGAAAGAGGAGCAATGTGGTTCTCCATGGTGCATTTGCATTGCAGAGAATTTTGTATAGTAGGAATCTTGGCTATGCACCAAAAATGATTCGTCCTTTTTAATATGCAAGCTAGCATTATGTCTTCTCAGGCCATTTCCACACATCCCACTTCATTGACATAGCAGAACAGCGTTGTCCCAGTCCACCCTCTGGTACAGCTCCTTCAGAACTCCTCATCTCAGACTTCCTTGTCTGATTCTGCTGAAGTTTCTTACAAAGAACAGGCTGGGAGGTACCAGAGGAAGCAACCACGCTCTCTAGTCTCCAGAGCTGTCCTGTGTCTTACAGGACAATGTCATTATGCGTTTTTAATTTTGGCAGTAATTTACCATATGTCAGAGACTCATCATCAGCAGTGAAAATGCCTTATATATAAATGTCCCTTGGTAATAACATCTGAACATTAGCTCGGGAAACTTTCATACTGCCTCTCCTCTGTGTGTGCCAGTGTTGGCTGGGCTTTTCAGCAGGGCTTTTTGTGCTAGCTGAGAGGGGGGAACTCCCTCTGCTGGTGTCCCCTGACTTGCACAGTGGCACAAAGGCAGGATGTCTCCTGGCCTGCACACTCCCTTTTTTGGCAGGCAGGCAGAATGCCAGCGTTGGCAGAAGTAACTCGGTACAGTGAGCAAGACAAAGGCCAAAAGAAGCATTCTTTAGATGTATTCCAAGTAAACTATAAATAAAAGCCATCAGTTTAATACTGCACTCAGCTCCCACTGATGAATTTTAACTGACCTTGCAAATAGGATTTCATCAAGTGACTTTTTCAGTACTTAAAAAAAAAAAATTATAGTTCTGGGTAATTATCACCACCCTCTGCACAGCAGCTAATCCTGTTTCTGCTGTTACAGGACTTGGTCCTGGAGAAACTGAAGAGTCAACAGTTGTCCAGTGAACTGGACAAGCTGAGCCAGGAACTGGAGAAGATAGGTTTGAACAAAGAGCTGCTGCTACAGGATGATAATGGCAATGGTGACAGGTAAGGAAACTGATCTCTCTTGGTCATTCTGTTGAACCTCCAGGCTTTTCCTCTGCCTAACTCAAGCCCTTTTCCTTTCTTTGTGGTTCTCATCTGTCTCTCCCCAATAACCCTTACCAATTTTGGACATCAAGCATATTTTTCTGTAGCAAGGTTGGCAGTATAGTGCAAGTTTTGCTAAACACTTTCTTGGATCAAAGGAAGAAATGTCATTTTCTCTCTCCACGCCAGCCAGTGTCACTACAGTCCCCTCTACTCCCCAGCAGAGTAGTGGGGTAGCTATTTCAGTCTGTATTCTTCCTTTTGTTCTCTTCAGAAGTATGAGTAGTGACTATTAAACAGTGTCTGTCATTACCCTGTGTTATTGGTGATCCAGTCACCTGTTAACAGAGATGTAGATGTTGCCTAAGAAATTTTGGATTGCAAGGAATTCCTTTGCAAGTCTTATAGTAATGAACAAAGTAAGTCCAATAATCCATGTGTATATAGGCCTCTTGCTATGACCCAATTACAGTAACATACCCATCCCAGGGGAGTCTTTAGAATCTACTGTGGATTTTTTTTTATTATCAAGAATGTACAAAAGAACCATGAGAGGAAATTTCTGTAGGGTGATTAGGGGAAAAAGAGAAAAACTTTTTCTGTTAAATTATGTGGCTCTTAACTATTTCTGTATTTCTGCTTGTGTTACCTCTGTTAAAATTGATTGGATTTTCCAAAGTTAGGCTCCCCAGCTACAATGTATTGGTAGCAATCTCTGCCAGCAGAGGAAATCTTTTTTCCTGAAGAAGCAAATACGTAGAGTGTAACATGGTGAGATTCAGAATGGGTGAAGTCTCCTATTATAGATGGTGTCTCATATCCTTGTGATGGACAGAGGAAAGCTGTTCTCATGTCTTTCAGAAAATACAAGATTATGGAGAGCAAAACTGAATCAGCACTAAAAGCAACACTAGCTGTGAAAGAGGAAAAGATTGCAATGTTGGAAGCTCAAGTGAAAGACTCTCTGAACTTGAACCAGCAGTTACAGAATGATCTAAATGTGGTAAGAGGTTAAGAAATTTTAATAGTTTGCAATGTGGTTCTGCATATTCACATGCCTTTTTTTTCTTCCTCTTTTTATCTCAGCAAGAACAAGTTATCTCTACTGTCTCTGCATGTCCTCCATACGTGTACTTCCAAAAACCTTTTTTTGACAGGACTGCTTTCTTTTGTCTGTTTCTATATAATGCAACAATTTCAGAGAAATTGTTGGGCTGGGGACACAGCAGGAGGTTTTTTTACATAACCACTGTTTGCAGTTCTCTCTTCCTGTGTGTTGTTTTGCTTCCATGGTCTTGTTTTTTCTGCCTTTGTTAATGAAAGCATAGGTTGAGGATAACTGCAGTTGAAACATCTCATCTGACAGCCTGTGTGTTATGTGACAAAGAGATTGAATCAGAGGGCACCTGTCCAGAGCCCAAGAGACATACATTCTTTCACTTGTGCCTCAGCTTCCCCATCTGTGAAGTGAGGGTGATGGTGGTTGAATCCTTTAAAGTCCCTACAAGAGTACAAGAGAGGAACTGGATAGGTTTATTATCATTATAACTGCTTATCATTTTTCATATAAAATCCCCCTGTTAAATCAGAGTCAAAGGCTGCTGTTTGCTTTCTTTGCAGGTAAAGAAGGACTTTGATGCACTTAAGCAGACTCAACAGGATGGGCAGTACGATCAGAAGTCACCAAGGTATTCTGCAGAGAAACTCCTTCCCAACCATCAAATGAATGAAAAATTGGAAATGGGGCACCAAGAAGCTACCATGGAGCTGCTGAAACTCAAGGACAGGGCAATTGAACTGGAAAGGAATGTGAGCCTTCTCCTATTTCCTGTTACCTCTGAGACTTCCCTTGCAATCATGAGTGGGTTGTGGGGAATGGGATTTTTGAGCTGATAGGTGTCTGGTGGGTTTTCTGGAGCATGTGAGTCTACCAAATTCTCTAGGTATCTCTTAAGTTTACATGGGACTTCAATTCTGTATGTCTCGGATAACAATTGGGAGATTAATCCTGCATATAACATCTGTCCTACCTTCATTTGACACTGGGAAGGGTTTGCTTTTCCACAGTTGTTGTAGAATGTTCATTGCTAATTGATTCTCATCTTTGATAGGACTCCAAACGGTCAGGACAGCTGTTTCATTTCTTCCTGTCACCCCTTCAATGCCATCTCTCTTTCAGAATGCAGCCCTTCATACTGAGAAGCAGCTGCTTAAAGAACAGCTGAAACATTTGGAAATACAGAATGTCTCCTTCAGCAATCAGATCCTGACACTACAGAAGCAAAATGTTTTCCTTCAGGAGCACAACACTGCCCTGCAGACACAGACAGCCAAACTCCAGGTCAGGAGAACCTGCACCTCTGTGCCCAGAGACTGGATTTGGTTATAGCAGTGTGAAGGCAATCACTAATAAGAAAATGTTTGTATTGGTAGGCTGGGGTAGTGATGTAAAGATGAGGCCTAGAGGGTGGAGTTTAGTTGGAGGTCTGAATTTCTCCAGGCTAGGAGGAAAGTTGTCTCTGTGACTAATGTCTGGTAGCTATCTTCATTAGGATGGTAGGTATTTAGAGAGAAATTTTAAAAACCAATGCAGCAAAATCCATATGTGGTGTTCTAGAAGCTGCACTTGCAGAATAAAAGATCTTTGCTCTTCTTTTTCCTGTTAATGCCATGCCTGTGAAAGGGCTTGGAAGAAAGGAGGACAGAAATCAGCTTCTAGGAGGCATTGTAGCAATGAGTTCCAATCTCAGTTTTTATACTTCCAGACAAAATGTCAAAGTTGCAAATAATTCTTAAAGATTCATTTTGAAAAAATACATTTAGCTTGAGAAATGGAACAACAGTTTTAAAGGACAACATTGAATTAGCTCTGATGTTTTTTGATGTGAATTTCCCTTTTCAAACTTCTCCTCTTGCATGTTCACAGGGTTGGGGTTTTTTGTTCTCTTTAGTTATTTCTCACCTTTAATTGAAGTATACAACACATAAAACAATGGACAACACATAAAATCAATGGACTACTTACCTACTGAAATCAGACTCATTAGGAGTGCTGCATCCATCCACAGTGGTCACGTTAATTTTGCTGGGTTTCAGTAATGTTCCATTTTTTGTTACTTGTACACAAACAAGGGAAAACTTTTGGCTTTGTGTATGATAATCAGAGATACAGTTGAGTTGCGAGTATTCTGGCTCATCTTGGTCTTCAGGCTCAAGAGCTTCTGCTAGTAGAACAGTGTCCTTCCATTTTGGAGATTATCCTAATACTTCTGAGACTGCTGATAGCTTGGCTTTATAGGGTGCATACAACAACAACAATACCAGAGTGATGCTAAATTGTCTGTAGCTGTCTTAGGTCTCCCAAGCGATGGATACGTCCCTGATCAGTTCAGTACAGTTACAAGCTGTTACTGCACGTTTGCTCTAGGTACCAGTAGGATTTAATAAGTAATGCTTGCTTTTTATTTGAGAAACTTTAGGTAGAAAATTCAACCCTCAGCTCCCAGAGTGCTTCACTGATGGCCCAGAATACCTTACTGCAAAATCAGCAGACAGCCAAGGAGAATGAGAATGAAAATCTACTGAAGCAGAAGGAGCAGCTAAAAGCTGAGTATGAGTCGTTGCTTCAGGACCATGAGCACCTTGCTTCACTGCACGAGCGGCAGTCTGCAGAATATGAAATGCTAATAAGCCAGCACAGCTGCCTGAAAACACTGCACAAAAACCTGGATCTGGAGCACAAAGGTCTGGGTGAGAGGTATGCTCACTGCTCAGGGGTATAGAATGTGCCCGTGTTACAATTTTAGCCTTAATTGTTGGTCTTCAATTACAAATGGAATCTACTGCTTTGTTCCCTGGAAAGTATCTTCTCATTCTTGCTATCATTAGGAGATGAGATGAGAATATTTGCAAAGCTGTAGATTTTAGACCTTCAAAAGTGGCAGACCACAGAGGACTCTGGTGATACTTAGCAAACATGGGCTTGGATCTTAGGGATACATTGTCAGAAGCAGCTTAAGTTCCCATACCACATTTAAGGAGCTGTGCTATAATAACATGCAGCCTTAAAAAGATTCTCCCAGTTCTGCTGCGTGGAGTACAAGACACCAAGGTAATTACCTGTGTGTCAGTAGTGTGTATCTTGAGAAATTTAAATCTCTGGAGATTCTGTGGGGCATCAACCTTGATGACAAAGGCGGCTCCTTGAAGGAAGCTGTTTTGAGTTAGTGATGAGGTAATGATGTATTATTTATTTTGTTCAAGTTATCACAATCTCACAATTCAACTGAATTATGAAATCAAAGTAATCTGTTCATTGTTTAGTTTCTTGTTATTTCCTGCCAATAGTGCATGGATGAGACAATATATATAGTGCAATGCTACATAAATGCTGCTCTGCCTTCCCCTCAAAGCCTTTCTTACACAATTCAGTGATTTTCCTCAAAGTATCTGTATTTAGGTTCAGTTCCTGGGCAAGACCATGAGCTGGGTTCAGAGCCACTCAGTGATGATCTTTGAAGATGAACTAAACACTGGTGCTAAACTTTTCTTTCCTAAAGACTAAGGAGGTAACCATGCAATGTGAGGTAGATTTTGATGAAGTACAGAAATAAACCTCTTGTGATTAAAATGCCCACCAGGGCTGTGTGGTGGGACAGCTGCTTGGCTGTCAACTAAATGAGCTGTAAGTGATTACACAGACACTGCTCCTGCTTACCAAGTCTCTCAGACTGATTAACAGTTCTCATTGATTTAGGTTTTACTTGAGATTATCACACTGCTGTGTGTTGAGACAGTGTTCTGACTTCCTTCTTTTCTTGATGAGTACAAATTATTAGACAGTTCTAGAGAAAGGAAAAAGTGGTTTTCTAAAAATTGGTTATCTCCAGTGATAAATGCTTAGGTCACCATTGTAAGCATTAACAATTGGGACTGACCAAGATGTTTCTGCCAGTGAGAGATGTTGCTGGGGAGCAGATGGTGGCCATTTCTATACTCAGAGTAGGTTGATCTTTGTAGTTTTAAGAATACAGTGTCCTCCTCAGCAGCTCAGTCTCAAAAGATACTTATCAAGGTGGTTTGTCCAACTTCAGACTCCTAACACTGTGTACGGCCAGGGTCCCCAAGGTTTATGTAGTTCACCCTCATGCATTCTAACCACAGAATATTTTCTGCACCTGAGCAAACTTCATTAAACCTCCTTTGGCTCTGTCTGCACAATATTAGTACTGCAGTGGAGATTTAATAAGGGCTTGTTTGTAACTGCAGTGAAATGGTCTCATAGCTCAGCAAACCACAACCGTGGGTTTGACTTAGCAGAAAGAGGAGAGTTAGTATGTTAGGATGGTTCCCTATTAATAGCAGTTTCTTGACTTTGCAGTGTTTGGCTGACACTCTCAGCGATCACAGAAAGGCTGGGCTCCTTTTCATCATTTTTTAATATTACTGTACATATTGCACGTTACTAAGGGAAGGTAGTAACTTACTAGATACAACAGACTAGCAGATCCTTGAGCATTTCTTTGTGGCTTACTCTGGAGAAGTCTAATCCTGCAGAGGCACTGGAAAAATTATTCTCGCCGGAAAACCAGAATCCCTGTTGTGGCAAGTTACATATTGCAGGGACTTGTATTATTATGTTACCAGTGGTGGCTGCTTATTCTTTTTCTGGGTCCCTTTTGTCACATGCTTTTACCACAGCTGAGCATTTTTGAAGTTCTCTCAGTGACAAGTACCTACCCACAGTATTTCTCCTAACAAAGCAGCTGAAAGAGTGAAAGCCAAAAGGATTAAAGATGGATATGATTGTTCAATCCCAGGAATGGATTCTGTCAGAGCCAAAATGGATTTCATCTGCACGTATAAGAAAATTCTTTTGCAATGCTTCTGTCCCAATACCTGATGCTTAAAAGAAGTGGATGTGAGTGTTAAATAGCCTACAGGATGGGTAACTTTGCCCCCAGTGGTAGAGCCTGTTAGGTTGCACAAATCCTGCCCAAATGGTAGACTTAAGTCTCATTCTGAGTCTGGGCTACAGGAAAATTTTGCCTGAGGATTTCATTTAGGGCTCCAGAGATGCAGATTCACTTGCAATTTTGCAGGCAGTCTCTTTTTACCTTTCACCTAATATCTAGGGGAGCAGCTGTGATCAGGGGTTCTCATGCTCAAAGGCAGCATGTGGAGCTGGGCCAAACTGGTAAAACAGGACAGTAAAACTGCTTTCCTGTAAGTAACCCTCTTTAAGAAAAAGAGGATTTGAATAAAAATGAACAGAAGTAACCCTGTTGTACAGTAATGGCAAAACCAATTCCCAACACAGTTTCTACAGAGGCAACCCTGGTAATCTCTGCCAAGGGACCGATTGTGGAGTTTGTCTCCTCAGACTCTGGATTGGCATGCAGTCTGTCTAAAATCCCTCTTGGAGCTGGATGTGAAACCTTCCTCTGCTTTCAGGTTCTTCCACTTGTTGTACGGACATTGAATTTGAAATGTCCTGGAGCTGAGTGGAGGAAGAAAACAAATAAATAAGGTTAATTAAACTCCACTGCTGTTGCTGAGAATGAATAGCAAAAAGCAGCTTTTGTCTGGGAGACAGGTACTTTTCTGTGTGGCCCTTCACTGGATGGGAATTTGGGACAGGCTGTAATTTGACCTTGGGATGAGGGGAATGGTAGCCTAAAAGAAAAGTAGGTTGGCAAGAGTCAGTGTCGTTAGTGCTGTCTGCTGCTTTTGTTTTTTGTTTTGAAGCTTTTTGTGACTGTAGAGTAACTGTGCTCTGCATTCATCTCTGCTGGGATGAGAGTCACACATACAGATGCTTGTTCTCTCTAGCTTTTTCAAGCAATGCTGCACTCTCCACCTAGTTGCTGTTTTAAAATTGCCTAGAAGGATGTTTCCCTGTGGCCTGCACAGGGGTGTCTGCCCAGGGCTATTTTGGGGTAGTATCCTTTCATCCCAGATGCAGAAAAATGTGCTGATGACTTTTGACATTCACTGCACCAGTGTTCCCAGTGGCTTCTGCTGGTGTGTGTCTATCAGCACAGACCAGGACAGAGGCCACCAGATGATAAAATGTCTTTAACCACACAAATGTGTATGAAACTAAGCAGGCAGGGGAAAAAAAAAATCCTTTCTGATTGTTGTCATATTAACTATTAAAATCTTAAACTGGAGGGAGAAAGTTGTCTAAATGTATACTGAGAGTATGGTACTCCTGGTTTTGCAGATACAACAGTTTAATGAAACACAAGGCAGAATTGGAAGAGTTGGAAGTAGTTTTAAAAACTGAGAGAGAGGTTCTGCAACAAGAGAGGAGATCAAATGCGATCACCACTGGGGAAAATCAGAAGCTGAGGGAGGAACTGGACAGGTATTGGTTCCCTTACTAAGTTCTTGTATATATAATTAAAAAGTCAGTTATGTGAAACACACAGTGGTTTTGCTGTGTTCTTTGCTCCAGAATACGTTCATTAACGTGTCTGTTAATTGTTCTCAATTTCTGTTTTGTTAACTTGATAATTTTAACTCATTTATCAGCTTCAGGGACACTGTCAACAAATGCTTTTATTTGGTGATTCAAACATGGTCTCATTATGGGACTTTTTCTCCTTAAAAATGAACTTCCAGATGTGGTTCAAGTTCACAAATGTTCCTGTAACAAGTTGTTTTCAAGTTGTTTTCAAAGAGAACTACAAATACCCAAACCCCATATGCAAAATGATTCCTACCCCCTTTTTTTTTTCCCTTAAAGAGAATTGTATTATGTTTTTTACACAATATGATTTAGTTCCAGGAGCTACCATTACTGCTTCTTTTGTGCTGGCAGAGAGCAAGACTTAGCTCATCTGTCAGCAGATATGGAACTTAATCATATTTAATTGGTTAGTTTTATGCCTTCATGATTTGTAGACATTTTTAGATTTACGAAAAGCTCTAAGAGAATGCCACAGTATCATCCTGCAGCATGACAGTGTTTCACAGTTCAGGGCACTTTAATGCTGATATTTCATGCATCACAAAAAAAAAAAGGTGAGTGTTCTTTATTTGTGTAAAATAGAGCTGCCTTTATATTGAAATGCACTTAAATACACTGTACCTCATAGATTTGTGGTGTGCTTCTTGCCTACAGAGGAAATAGCAGGTTTATGTTTCATCTTTTCTCCTTTCATCTCTTTTGTGGATTTGAAATATTTTAAAATGCTATTCCTACTGTCTTAATAAAATTTTATTATATGCTTAGGACAGAAATGTCTTTAGGAGTTAGTCTTTGGAAGTTAATGTTTGATTTAGTGACAGCTGCACACTGATAGGGTGGTCTTTGAATGTCAGGTACTTTCTATAAAGTGTCCTTTATAAGCCTGCTGGCTTCTTCATGTTTAGGGTCAATTTCTTGCACAACCAGCTAAAGGCAGAGTATGAAGGGTTGCATTCACACACTAAAGAGCTGAAAACATCCTTGAACAACTCTCAGCTGGAGCTGAATCGTTGGCAAGCTCGCTACGATGAGCTGAAAGAACAGCACCAGTCTATGGATATCTCTCTGACCAAGCTGGATAACCATTGTGAGGTGGGTACTGTAGGTAGGTTTAACTGCTGGGGTCCCCTTAGAAAGCTAGCATTCATTGTGAGAAATTTTTGGCACACTCTATATAGGAGGTGACAGCTCCTGTGTGATCTGGTGTAGGTGACCCTGCTCTGGCAGGGGGGTTGGACTGGATGATCTGTCGAGGTCCCTTCTGGCCCCTGACATTCTGTGATTCTGTGAGGTGAAGCTGTGTGGTCGTAAAAACACCGCCATATACTTGAAGTTTGTCAGTTGATATCCTAGGTTGCTATGCTATTGTGGCAGCTTGATTGCACTTCCAGGGAAGCTAGATGCAGAGGTGAGATTAATCTGTCTTGTTCAACAGCTACTGTCGCGTCTGAAGGGAAATCTGGAAGAAGAAAACCATCATCTCCTGAGTCAGATTCAGATGCTGAGCCAGCAGAATCAGATGTTACTGGAGCAGAACATGGAGAACAAGGAGCAGTATCATGAAGAACAGAAACAGTACATGTAAGAAACAAGAAATTTGAATTTTGAAACCTGAAAAAGTAATCAAGATGAACATAGTGTACAAATTATTTATCAGGACAGGCAGGAGAATGCTAAGTCTACTTGATATCTGGGTAGAAAAGAGGATATTTGGGAGGAGATAGACATAATGGCGAGAAGCTACAAAATTTCTTCACATTGTCTTACCACAAAGGGATATTCAGGATGCATCTGGACAAGCACAGCTCTTTTCAAATAATCTAGATGAATCCACATGGAAAAGTTAGTTATAAAAGATAGAATGCAAAACCCAGTGGTACTTCTCAAAGGCTTCGGAAGAACTTGGAAAATAGCTGACNTGCTTGAAGGAGAAAAGATTTGCTAACATCCACTGTGCAGGTTAATAAAATAATGAGTGAAAACAAAAGAAAAAAGTAAGATTACATGTCACGTGCTGTGACACTGCTCACAGGAGACCAAGGTAGTCTGGAAAAGAGCAAACATTTATTTCTCCCATTACAACAGAGTAAGTAGGAATAAAGCACCCAATTATTGCACAGACAAACTCCAAATATGTGAGGATCTTAACCCTTGAGTAATTGTCAGTAATCTGTGAATAAGACTGAACAATCAGCAAATGAATTTCAAAAAACAAAGTAAGATTAATCTTAGCACCCACTAAACAAACTGTGCCTATTAGGGAGTAATCTAGCACCAGTTTACTATTGTTCTTTCACCTTTCATACTGCACAAAATCACCTATCAGCAAGTTTGGTAGGCTTGTGCATTGAACAGAAAATGGGGTTGGTAGGATTCTGAGGGTTATCCAATAGGAAGATATTTCAGTCTAGTTCCTCTCTTGGTGGCTTTTGGTCTTCAATTTTTTTGATTGAGTAATTTCATACAGGTAGTTCAGAATGTGCTTTTCTCCCCTCACAGTGATAAACTGAATGCCTTAAGGAGACACAAGGAAAAACTTGAAGAGAAGATAATGGATCAGTACAAGTTTTATGATCCTACTCCAAAAAAGTAAGTCCCACATGGGTTCCATTCTGCTGTTGTTGTACATATTATGAGGGTGAGAAAGGGCTCTCCATAACTGGAGATAACAGAAATTTAATCTAAAAGAAGGATACTGTCATGTCCACTTCTTTCACTCTTGCTCCACAAACCATTCGTGAAGCAGCAGGTTGTGTTAATATAAAGCACAGTACCTCATGTGGTGCCCTCTGTTTTAGCAGTGGAATCTGAACCAGAATGAATTGTTAAAGAGCCACTTTCCCTTGATGCCTGTCATCTTGTGCCTGGCAGAGGGGAGAGACTCCAACTCTCTAAGTGACTAAACAGCAGTAGGAGCTTCCAGAGCTGCTCTTTTAAAGGGGATGAAGAGTTCATCAGAGAGAAAGGACTTTGAAAAAAATATGTTAAGAACAGCAAAGAGCAGCCAAGCTAATTCCACCACACAGTTGTGACTGATNGAGAACAAGGAGCAGTATCATGAAGAACAGAAACAGTACATGTAAGAAACAAGAAATTTGAATTTTGAAACCTGAAAAAGTAATCAAGATGAACATAGTGTACAAATTATTTATCAGGACAGGCAGGAGAATGCTAAGTCTACTTGATATCTGGGTAGAAAAGAGGATATTTGGGAGGAGATAGACATAATGGCGAGAAGCTACAAAATTTCTTCACATTGTCTTACCACAAAGGGATATTCAGGATGCATCTGGACAAGCACAGCTCTTTTCAAATAATCTAGATGAATCCACATGGAAAAGTTAGTTATAAAAGATAGAATGCAAAACCCAGTGGTACTTCTCAAAGGCTTCGGAAGAACTTGGAAAATAGCTGAGTTGCAACAAAAGTTTGGTCTTACAAGAGCATTTAGATTCCTGAAGAAGGGAAGACAGTCATACTCCTCTAGTTTTTGTCATTTACATCCTAAGAAATGCTTCCATTGATGTTGTTGCTAAGGATATGTGTATCCCCATGTATTGCTCTAGCCATGCACAGGGCTGACAGGCTTAAGTGAGACACCCCGTTTAAACATACTGTACATTTACAAAGGAATCCTGTTCTCACTGCAGTGAATTTCTCTTATAGGTATGAAAGAAGGAAGAAAATTTCTTAATCCCAAGAATTTTAGTCTAAACACCTCAGGATATGGAAGCTACTGACTGATTTTTATTTCAGTACTGGATTATATGGTTGGAACGTTAGAAATTGTTCCCTGAAATTGGCTGAATAGAGTTCAGAAGTATGCTAAGCATATTTATCCAGATGCCTGACAATTTTTTTGATTGAGTAATTTCATACAGGTAGTTCAGAATGTGCTTTTCTCCCCTCACAGTGATAAACTGAATGCCTTAAGGAGACACAAGGAAAAACTTGAAGAGAAGATAATGGATCAGTACAAGTTTTATGATCCTACTCCAAAAAAGTAAGTCCCACATGGGTTCCATTCTGCTGTTGTTGTACATATTATGAGGGTGAGAAAGGGCTCTCCATAACTGGAGATAACAGAAATTTAATCTAAAAGAAGGATACTGTCATGTCCACTTCTTTCACTCTTGCTCCACAAACCATTCGTGAAGCAGCAGGTTGTGTTAATATAAAGCACAGTACCTCATGTGGGGCCCTCTGTTTTAGTAGTGGAATCTGAACCAGAATGAATTGTTAAAGAGCCACTTTCCCTTGATGCCTGTCATCTTGTGCCTGGCAGAGTCTAGTGTTTTCAACTCTCTAAGTGACTAAACAGCAGTAGGAGCTTCCAGAGCTGCTCTTTTAAAGGGGATGAAGAGTTCATCAGAGAGAAAGGACTTTGAAAAAATTATGTTAAGAACAGCAAAGAGCAGCCAAGCTAATTCCACCACACAGTTGTGACTGATAGCCTTAGCAAGAGAGGGATTCATCTTTAAAGCAGTTTTCATTTTTTCTCAGTCTGTTCCTATAGTACAGCTATACATTAACAGCTTTTCACACTGTTAGAATGTCTTGTGTGAGCATGCATGTAGTTTAGATTGCTAGCAGAGGGAATGGTTGTCTTTCTAATGTTTCTCATGCTGAAGATATATTTCTGTAAAATAATTTTGAATTTGGGAGAGAAATTGATCTCGAGCTCTGTGAAACTCATGCTGCATCTTTCCAACCAATTCATCGCGGTGAACAGCTAAGCATGTAGGATGGCTTTAGCACAGCTGTAAACTCCTTTGGGCAGGAGTTCTTCTAGTGTTTTATGATTCCCACTCACAAAACCTGCTTTATCAGGTAAAACCACTGGATTGGAGCCAGAGCCTTAGTCAAACTAATCAAGCCAAAGAAGGAGACTACAAGGGAGAGGTTGAAAGCAGCAGCAGAAAGCCCCTCATGGCATTCTGAATCCCCAGAGACAGTAAACTCTCCATCTGGCTCCCAAAAACTGAAACATCAAGAGTCTCAGGATAATACCTCTCAAGGATCGAACTCAATGGATGAGCGAGAGAACCCTGGAGGTTCTTCAAACAAAGGTAAGGAATGTCCAGCCTAAGAACAGTGTATTTTTTAAAGACTGTAAAAATATTTTTAAATATATTTATAGAATGTGTAAATATTCCATCACATCATATTTTATATCCCTTTTTTTGTAAACAAAAAGTTTTAGTAAACAAACCAACCAAAAACCTAAACTGAAAAGCTGGGTAAACAGGTGGGTTTGGTTTGGTTTGTTCATTTATCTGCTTCTTCTCCCTTCAGCTTTTGTATGTATTTTCTTGGATTGCCTGATTGTATTGCACGTGATCGAATAAGTTGGTGAAATTACTTCATTATCTGGGGTTTTGCACCAAAGCTGTTTAAATTTAGACTGTATAATTTTATGGTTCATTAGCAACTGTTCTTACAGCCACTGCCAGAAGATGGCGTACACGCAAAAGAAATAGCACAGAAAAACTTCATCTATTGTAATCTCATCATTTTGGAGGATGCTACCATGTTTTGACTTCGAATCAAACTAAGATTTTCTTACTGTAAAATGATGAAATAATTTTTTTGACCACTCTAAGGCAACCATAAGGAAGATGGAGTGCTATCTTTTTCTGTTCAGTTAGTTCCTACAATAAATCCTGTGTTCCTAATTATGAGAAATTTCAAAGAAGGTGCCTCAAAATAAATACTCTGTGATCTTTGTTAAAGGTAATACATATCACAAGCTTTGCTTATTCTACTGAGATCACTTCTGTCCGCTTCCCTATATAGGTTGTTGCCCTCTGGGAATACTTTTCAAGAAGCAGTTTCTAAAGTAACTCTTCAATAACAGTTCCTGTCTGAGAATGGTAGAACTGTTGTTATCAACTACTGCTATTGTCCGTGCCTGAAGTTTTTGTTTTGATTGGGTTTTATATTTCCCTTTCTCCATTCTAATTCTTCATGCTGTTGCTTCAGTTAAAATAAAAATGCACGTTTCAGATAATGCATGTGATTCCAGGAGATGTTGTGTGTTCAACACACATCCAGAGTTCAGCCTGGAGATTTGGGCTCATGTTTCCACAGAATAGGCCCCCTCATGGAGTGGTAGAGATAACAGAGGGTCTCTGGGGCTTCATTCTTTTTGATGTTATATGAAACATGCTTATGTTGAAATGATGAGCATCAGTATTAAAGCCTAGAAGACATCTGGGACATTTTCAGTATGTTATCACCAAGTAACATACACACCTATTTAAATTTACTTTATTAAGAACATTTAGGGTGGTCTAACAGTAATTTCTTAATGGACTTGCTTAAATTGTATGTATATGTGTTAATCTGTGTGTTAATCTGAGTCAGATAAACTATGGGTTAATCAGTCCTCCCAATATATGTCTAAGTTTTTGTTTAGCCCTTTTTGGTTTTGCTGGTTGTGTAGTCTTTTATTTGTTTTAAGATACCTGTAAGTTTTATTTACAAGGGTTTTTTTACTTTTTTTTTTTTTCTTCTTCTTTTTGGGATACCTGGGTGATAACAATTAGCTGCGCAGCGCAAAAAGATTGCCTTTTTGAGAAGCAAAATCAAGGATAAAGAAAAGTCTCCTAAGTCTCCATCGAATCATCAGTCTCTCTCTAATCGGCTCCGGTTCTGGTCTTCTTCCGACATCCCATCCTCTCCTAATGAACCTCTTTCTTTCCCGGAATTGGGATATTTCTAACACCTTCTCTTTAGCATTTGTTTTCATTTATTTATGACAAAGATTTCAAACAAATAATAATAAAAATAAATAAAAATCACATGCCTTAAAAGACCACACATTTTGATAGGAACACTCAGCATGCCTTTACAATACTCTAAACCCAAGCACAGATAAGTGAACATGGACTTAAGTTTTCCTGTAGAAGGTGAATCACTGTTGCACACTGTGGATCATTTCTTCAATGCAGCACATTTTTAGGGGACCTCATGGCATACAGTTTGCGTATGTATATTGGCTGTGGTGCATGGTATAAGTAAGTGAAGTTGCTATGTGCTTTGATATTTCTTGCAATCACAGACTTGCATCGTGTCTAAGTGTTGGACTGACTTGTTGCTATGCTTTCTACACTGCTGTAGTCCTTCTAAAATACAAATCTAATATATACACAGTCTCCAATCCCAGAGATTTTTCCAGTGCTAAACATGGCAGGTTTTTTAACATGTTTGTCTGCTTTTAAATAGTCAAGCTTCAAAGTAGAAGCTACTGGGAAAATCGCTCTCCGTGAAGCGTCTTGACGTTTGCATGCAGACCTGCTGTTTAGCAAGGTTTTACACTTCCAGCTATGAAAATTCATCTTGAATTGAGCTAAAGTTTCCCGCTCTACTGCTTCAGCTTCAACAGATTTTTTTTTGAAGAAGAAGGAAGTAGGTTTGTTCTCTGTAGATTGGGAATAGCCTTCACCATGGATCTGATGCCCAGAGTTCTTAATACCAAATAGTCATAACCTGGTGGCTTCTGAAATGAATGTGTGGGTCTTGTCCTCACTCTGGGTTAGAAAAATGTATGCAGCATGGGCAATACACTACAGGGAGCTCAGCTGAGAGGCCAAAATACCACATCCCCCATCTCTCTCTGAGAATAGCCCCTTCGTGGCACAGCCAGGGATGCCAGCACAGCATTCTGTTGCTGCCCGTTTGGGGATTTGGCTCCACAGCAATTAATAATTCTGGCTTCTCTGGAGGGTGTTAAGTGCACCTACAAAGTCTGTTAGAAATACAAATTTGCATGCCACACTTTAGCCAGTAATTGCCCCTACAGGCATTGCCATAAACTTCAGTTCTGAGACAAAGTGCAGGCCCAGTCCTATGCAGCCCACACAGAGTGTGGGAGAAAAGCTTCTTCGTGAAGTCAGCTTCCAGGAGTCATCACAGATGACAGTGACTTGGTCCATTTCTCTCATACACCTTTGCTGCTGCTCTGTGCTTTGAACTGTCTCTGTCATTGTCTCTGCAAGTTGTTTATTTTGAGCACTGCACTCTGCTGTGTTTTCAGCATTTAGTTACTATTAGTGAACTGCTCTACAGAAACATATAAAACTAGAACCTCACATCTCACTGAAGGTGTTTCCTATAGTAAATTGTTCACATTTTGTTCTCCTTTATGTGTGCCTTTAAAGTGCTATGTTCATGTTACAAGAAATGAATAAACCTACCTCATTGCTAAGAAAGATGTCTTCAGCTTTGAATAACACTCTATCAGGTAGTTTTTACCATTCTCATCCTAAGATCCTAGGAATTCCACTGAAATCATAACCAGAGCTCCATTAGAGCAGCAGAGTTTTAACCTTGTAGAGGCTCAGCTCTTACACCACAGCAAAGATCTAAATCTGAAAGCCATTAGCTTAGCGTGCAGCTCACGGTAGGTGATTTCCAGATCAGCATTATTTCTCTCTGAATAGAGCGTGACTACTGGCACTCTTTCCTTATTCTCTTTTATTACTGAAGTCAGTCCTTATAAAATGTACCTGCAAAGAACTATGTTATGGGAATTTCACACCTCGGTTATCTTCTCTGCATTCATGTCTTTGCTTCTTTTCTTCCTCCTTTCATGGTAATTGTTGCATGTATAATATCAACCCTCCCACTGGCACTAAGCAGCCCTTGACACTCCCACACTTTACAGAGAGCACACATGATTGAAAAATTGGTGACACAAATTTCCTATCCAATATTGAACTGTTTATGGAAAAGCTTGCAAAACTAGCGCCTTGTCGTGCAGCTTCTTTGTGCCTGCTTGTCATGTTTGTATGGGCAGAGGTACACAAATGTCATGCTATCTTTCATTGACTTGTATTTATTTGTCTCTCTTCCCCTCAGTGCTAATAGACCTAAAGCAAAAGAGGAATTCCCATCACGGAGGCAGCAATGATAATGTTGAGATCTTGGCAGACTCTGCAACAAAACACTGCGGTGTGGAACTGGGTCCCAGGACTTACTCGACCTCAGCTATCCATCTGCACACTTCCACCCCTGTCTCCAGGCTCCAGAGCAGACCAAAAGGTGTGTGGTGCTGTTGATAGACAAGACAGGCTACCTTGAGTTCCTGCTTGGGTGAAACATGGCTTCTACTGGCATTCAAGAACAAAACCAAAACACTAGTGTTTTCCCTCCTGCTTTATCCACTTAATAGTTTAGTTGATCAGCTACAGGCTTTCCTCACTCTTGTAACGTCATCAGTTTGATAGAGCACTTTTGGATGTCAGTCCTCCTGTGGTTCCCTGCCCAGTGATTCACAGCAGTGGTCAGAAGATGGCAGTTCCTCCAGTGTTCACTCTGTAAAAGCCTCTTGATCTTGGTCTTCTGTACTGCTAGAATACATTGGAGACTGACCTGAAGGATTAACCTTTCCCAGTTTAATACTGACGTTGAAGTTTTGTGCTCTTTTCAGGCTGTAACTCGGAAGATAATCTATGTGAACAGTCCCCCGAGGTTGAGTTTGCAAGCACCAGGCAGCATGGTAAGCTTCTGTCATGTGCGAGGCTCTAAACCTCTACATTAAGACTTGTGTCACTGCATCCGTATGAACTGCCCTGGAGCATTCTAGTTAAATTAACATGATAGAATGAAATACACATCTCGCCACCTGGGGAGTGTGGCTCTTAAGCACTTCTGCTGAGAAGCTTTTAATGGATGTTTTCCCAAAAGAACTTTTGGAAAACAGTGCTGATATCAAGGCGAGTTGCCTTGCCCCAGCAACAGACCCATGAATGCGTGTCCTACAGATGTGTTGCTGATTCTTGTGGACAGTGTTCAATTTCTTCCTTAAGGGAGTGACTAAGCAATAAAAAAAAAATATAGGGGTGGATGCAGTGCTGGAACCCTGGTGCAGTTTTGCCTGCTTAGAGATTTGTGAAAGACGTAATTTGCAGGCTAGTTCCAAAGAAACTGGGAAAGAGGCAGCAACTTATTGTTGAACCTTTCAGTGTTTACATTACTTTGTTCATAGTTGTGGTGAAAACAAAACCTGGAACATACTCCCTTGTGCAAAAAAATACATGAGAAAAACAAGATGGACCTTGAACAACTTGACTTGAAAACTGAAAATGGCTTCTCTTCTGTGCAGACTTCAGCATCCCGTGTCTATTATGTTGTTAGTGTTTCTAAAGTGACTTGGTTGCACGGGTGCTATTTTCAGAAGGCAGACTGTAGCCAAATCTTTTAAAGAATCAGAGGAACTTCAGATCTGTTTGTTCAATGCCTGTTTTGTGTTTTTCAGTGTCCAGGCCAAACAGCTTAGAGAGCAGCAGTAGAAATGCTTCCAGCAGTAGTTCACCTCTCAACTTGAAAGGTAAAGCTTTTACAGCTGTATTCTGACAAACAGGAAGTGAAATTCTATGAAACTTTGTCCAAATGCTGTTTGCCTTCCAAATAAATTTTACGACCATTGTTTTGAAACTGTAATGGTTATGCAATCTGGACATGGCTGTATTGGGAATCAAAACTGCTGGCAAGAAATATTTTTATAAGATGGCTTCTGGCAAGGCGTGGCTTTTAAGGCAGGCAGTCCATTTTTGTTTCAGTCTGGCTGGCATCCTGTCATGGGAAGTTATCAGGCTGCTCTTAGACTTCTTTTACAACAGGTCTCTGCTGTTCTTACTTCGCACACAGCTTGTGTATGGCATCAGTGTGCTCTGAAGATTTACTGAAACTGTGCATCCTTGAAGGATGCCAGGAAACCTGGCACATGCTGTGGAAAAATCCACTTTCTGCTTCCCCACTGACAGATTCTGGCTCCCAGATCACTTGCAGCCAAAACTGGGACACCTTCTGCTGGCAGAGAGGTGGTAAAGAGGCCCCTTTTACTATCTCTGTTACTCCTATTCTTTGAACAAGTAGTTGTGCTTAACACGGGGTCTCAAAATATGTAGTGTAAGACATTTAGTAGTCCTGGTTTTTTCCAAATTCTGATTGCCTTGAGTTCTGTGGCAGAAGAAAGTGAGGTCAAAAATGCCACCTACTCTGTGTGGAAGCGGCTCTGGATGATGAAGTTCCTACCTCATGGAGAAATCTACTGAAATGAGGAAACAATGTCTTTAATGATATTTATGGTTCTCTTCAGGTTCCTTAGATCCTATCCATGGTAGAACTGAGAGCCTCAGCAGTGAAGATATGGTGCCAAACAGAGAGGCACCAGCCTTGCTCAGAGAGACCTATCCCTTTCACTCCGCTTCTGCCATCTTAAGCCCGAGTAGCAGGCATGAGTCCTCCTCCCACAGGAGCGGTTTGATCTCTTACGATACACCCCAGAAGAGTACTCCATCCCAGTCTTACCCCGGCAGGCAACGGTCGGCCTCCCCTGGCAGTGAGATGGTAACGCTGGAAGAGTTCTTGGAAGAGAGCAACAGGCTGTCCCCACCAAGTGTAAGTAAATAGAGCTAAATAGACCATCTCATGTCGAAGAAGTGTTCAGAGCTGACTGAGGGGAATGAGGACATAGGGAAGTAAGGAAAGGTGAGAAGGTCCTTGTTCACCCATGTGGAAATTGCAGAGAACTATCGAATCTCGCAAAATGAATGAAACAGTTCCAAACAACTAAGGCAAGATTAACTTTTACCCAGCACTCTGCTAATGTGTTTTGGTGTATCTACGGCAGGTCAGGCAGATAATTCACTTCACGTACAGTCTGTTGGACTGCTACAGCTTTTCAGTGTCAAATATTTGTGGTCAGGGTTCGTATTACATCATCAGTTCTCAGCTCCAGGTATTTTTATTTGGAACTGATAAGTTTTCTTTGTGATTTTCGGATGCTAAATCCTGTAATCAGAGATGAAACCTAACAGTAGTCTTTGATTGAAGTACAAAATATGCAGTTGTTCAAACAGTCTCCTCATCTGAAAATACCATTGGTGCGTTTGACAGATAATATTTCTATTGCCAGAGGAGGTTCTTGATGCTTTCACCGTGCTCTGTGTATGTGTGTGTGCTGACTGGCACTGCTCTACTGGTTATATCACTGCAAGAATATGCTGTACACTGAAGTGCTTTGTCAGAAATTTAATGTTTGTTCTCCAGGTGACATTTTTTACTGCTCAGACATGCTGTGCAGTAGTGAGCTGGTGCAGTATCGAGCATGTTAATATCTTGAGAACAATTCACTGATAGTGTAACTGAACAGATGTTTCTGTTTCATGAATGCCTTGGTAACAGTATTAAAATCAACAGAGCTGTACCATTTTATGGCATCAGTAAATTCTGGTCCTGGAATTTTCAGAGCAGTATTTTATATATACCTTCTATTCTCTCATTGCCATAAATACAATTACATGTTTAAAATTTGATTTAATATTATTTTTTAGTTATTTTTTTGTCTGTGACTACCTGACCATGTCTCCATTTTCATTCTTTCTGTCATCCTTGTTCCTTTTCAGCGTCGGCGCAGTTTAAATGAGAGTGACATGATTTCATTGCAGCAGTTTCTGTCAGAAGCTGACGCACTGTATCCCTCTTGCTACTCCCTATGTCCTTCCCTCCGTCAGGAACCTTCGCAGTCCCTCGAATCGGTCCTCAGTCATTCATGTCCTGACAGCGTGAGGCACAGCACAGGCAGGGGAAATAGGAGATCTACTTCACTGTATATCCCCAGGGTATCCATTGTTCTTGCTATGAAGGCAACAGCTCCCAACTTACCTCAGCTTTTGCTAGCATATTAATACCTGTAGAAGCATACTGCAACTGTTACTTTAAAGGCTGCCAGATCACTTGCATTAATTGCTTGTAAAGTGTTTCCAGTGCTTGTTCATAAACATGCCTGTTTTTTGAGGACTAGTCATTCTGTAATGCTAATGTGTGTAACTGAAGTTTAAAGTGAAGTTAAAAATAACTCTAACGCTTTAACATTTAGTGGAGCGTAGAAGTCTTCCTGCTGTGCCATCACCATTGATGGTGTTCACTGCTAGCAAACGAGTTTTGTGACTGGAAGAAACATTTGGAATGCTAGTGAAATGAATATGTTAAGCTTTAACATACTTCCTAGAGAAAAGAACTCGTTTCAGCATGTTTATTGTGAAGACAGCCTGTCTCTTAACTGCTCTGAGCGTGTGTGATACTAATAGTCCAGTGCCAGCTGATCAAGTATCACCATTTTTGCCTTGCATGGACTGTCCCCATGAAATACTCATCGTATATTTTCTTCTACTGCCAGGTTAATTGTCTGACTTGAAATTTGCAGGTTAATTGCAGGCAAGCAATAATTTATCCATTTTTGTAATGATTTTCTTTGTACATTTATGTTGTACACACAGCTTTTAACATATATAGGATATTGACTGGGAGAGGTGAGGGGAATCAGTGGAGAAGCTTTCTTGTCATGCTAGCACATCTCCCAGAGGTGTTCTCCCCTGAACTTACAGTAGAGTGTTATCCAGATGAGCTGTATTCTGGAAGATGACAGGCCATCATTGATATCTGCTGATACCAATGGCTGACATTAACAGGATATTGATGTTACAGTGGTTCATGTAAAAGGCAGCAGAAGAGCTATTGCCCAGTTTGCAAGCGAGATTAAATTTTGTAAATTTAGGACAATTCATCTGGCAAATAAGGCTGTCATGATCCAATTATGATGAGCATGTTACTCCTTTAGTTGAATTCATACCTTCTGTAAACATATTTCCGTTCCCCACTTTAACTATGAAGCTGTGCTTCAACTTGAGTTGAATTAAGTGGGAAGGAAGATTATCTGGATACAAAGCTCTGCATGATTCTTGAATCAACTAAATGTTGTTATTAATGTGCATGTACATATTTTCTCCCACCAGGACACCTCCAGTAACAGAGAAGACTTGCTCACCAATTGTTTTAAGAAAGCAAATGAGCCTTCAGCTACTGGGAACCCACTGTCTCAGCCTTCCAGAAAGGAGGCTGCTAAGATGCCCACTAGTCTTGTTGCTCCAATGGTGAAGATGACCATTGCCAATGAAGAAGGAAGAATGGTTAAGCCTGGGAATTGCATGAAGCCAAACCTCAGACAAGTCGAACCTGAGCCTCTGGCAAACTCCCAGGGGTCCCTTAAGCTTCCTCACGTACCACAGCCCCAGCCTGCCAGTGGGATGCGGCAGATGGCACAGCCTCAGCAGCCTGGAACCGCAAACAGGAGGAGTACGTCACTAAGCAGGGCGTTTAGCCTCGCCTCTGCAGACCTCCTCAGAGCCACTGGCCCGGAGACACACAGGCAGGAGAGCCCCCAGAAGTCAGCAGCAGACCTGCGTGGGGGCAAGGATGCCATCAGTCAGACCGCTAGGGCTTCTGTGCCAGTGAGCTCCCAGGCAACAGTAAGAGAGAGGCCACAGTCTGCAAAGGTGGCAAGTTCCTTGCAAGGTGTTGATTCCCGCTGTCGGCAGCTTGATGCGAGGCGCCTTTCCTTGGCCCCCCCGAAGGATGAGAGGCCAGTCTCCTTCCATCAGTTCTCTGCCTCACCCACGGCATCCACCAGCAATCTGAGCGCGCAGCAACAGGAGCGTGTGAACCCTGGCCCTCACTACTCGCCCACATCACACACTCCCTCTAAAGTCAAACCCAAGCCAGCCCCTCGTACTGGGGAGGTGGCCACAGTGGCCCCTGCCAGAGCTGTTTCCAGCAGCACTGAGGGAAATGCTTCCCTCGGGCAAGGCCAGGGTGATGCCCTACTTAACAAGTGCCAGGGCAGCACTGGGGCTGTGGAGGAGCCCGTGAGAGGAAGCAGCACCAACAGCACATCTGGGTCTGTGGACCCCCAGGGGGATCAGCAGACAGTCTGGTATGAGTATGGATGTGTGTAAACCACAGAGGCAGCTCATAGTATGTGTGTTGGCATTGCTGGCATCTGGGAAGCATTTGTCTAGACACTGTGCCAGGTCTTAAAAGGCAACATCACCCCTGTGCTGCTCTGAGTGTTCTCCACATACTGTTTTCTGGCTGGACAAGGCATGATTAAAGAGAAACAAGGAGCAGAGCCCCAGCCCTTCTTTTGACACTGTTGTGCCTAAATCAAAGTGGAAGCCTGACCTGATTTCACAGCAGGCTTGGCACCTGATTCTCCCAGGTCCTGAGCATTCCTTACTCCAGGAGAAGCTTAGCAGGGTTCTCTGTCATTGCTGCACTGTGCACCCCTTCTGCCTGCATTAAAGAAGAGTTTCACAAGTCATTTGTGTGCTGAACTGAGCCCCACCATTGATAAATAACCATACTAAAAAGGTCATGTAAGCCCTAAACTTCTCCCCCAAAGACAGAACCAGATACTTGGCTTAAGTAGCTTGAAGAGAAGGCTGAAGAGCAACAGCGTGTGGCTTCAGCCATGGATCTGTTAACATGACTTCTCTCGCCACAGCCACATTTTACAGCGGTAACGTGTAGACTCCAAGGGTCCCATCCCAGCCTTCCCACTGGGACTGCGAACAGAGAGGCCGGTGGAATTACCCCACTGCCTTCACTGGCTGCAGCTCAGTGGAACCTTGGCCGTGCGAGGCGAGTGGTGCTGCCTTTTGATACTCGTGTTTTCTCTGCTACAAACACTGGAACTAACACAGCCTTTCGGGGCAGAAGCCATTTCAGTGGCAGAGGTGGCATCTCGTGTACAGAATTGCCTTGTAAGTATGTATATAAGAAACTCGAGTACTGTATAGGAGTGCTGTGTAAATTGTATTATTGCATCCTCACGTGCACAACAGCCCATGTGCTGAGCAATACGTGGGAGTTTGTCTCTTAGAAATCTTTGTGTCTCCAAGAACTTTACTCAGTATAGAAAGCAAAATAATTTTGTATACATGTGAAAGAAATATACTTTTTAAAAATCTATTTATGTGCAAAGAGGCTCCTTGTATGTTTCTGTCCAGAGTGTCATCAGCTGCTTATGTATATATGATCAAATGTGTATCTTTAATCCTATTTCATGGTTGCAAAGCTGTTTTCCTTGCAATAGATGAAACACTTGTTTTGCTGGTTCCAATTTAATCTAGTAAAAGCTAAAACTGATTCAGCTGAGGATGTTTTTGTTATCTAGTATGTAGTAATCCCATTCTGGAAACTACAAAATTGTTTATAATAAAGATTAAAATGAAAGAGATGGATGATGTACTTTTTTTTTCTTGGGAAAAAAAGATGAGAAGCAACCCACAACTGGTGGAGGTGGCTGTAGATCTGTCTGCAGTGGCTTTGTGAGAGCCTCGGCATGGGTTTGCATCTCTGCGTGGCACAGTTGAGTTTGGTTTTGTGATGTTGGCATAAAAGGCATATCAGAAATCTTTCTGTTTGGTTGTAACCTTCTTACTGAAGACTGGAGGAGGATTGATCGTGCAAATTAAGTGACTTCCAGGTCACTGTAGAATCAGACCATGAGATGTCTGTACTCCTCTGACCGCTTCAGACCTGCCTGGTCACACCTCAGTTGTCATTTTCTGAGTTCTTTACAATTGCTTTCGCAGCTCGAGTGAGTTTCAATAGAAATGTACTTAATATTTACAGAGTGCCTTTCAAGTATGGGATAATTTTAAACACAGCTGTTAGGACATGGGATGAAATACACAGTTCTGTGGTGCTTCAGCCTTCCTGAGAATATTAAGGAAAATTTTTGTGTAGGTGACTGCCCTGCCATGGCAGGCAGTGATCTTGCAATCCACTCAGTTCATCAGGTTTTTTTTCAGCTGCTCTTTGATAGACACGGTGGCTCCTGGGTCCTCGTGCTCCTGCTGTGTGCTGCACCATCAGGTAAGAAACAGGGTGAGAGGAGAACAATTGCCTGCCTGCAGCTGTGGTGCTGCTCTTCTTGCCTTTCTGGGGTGCCCAGAGCAGTTGTGGGCAGGATAAAGGTGTGTTCTGGTGCATCAGAGCTAACATGGGAGAGAAAGTCCGTTGTGTCTAATGAGAGGAGAGTAATCGGCAAACCCTCCTGCGGTTGTGCTGGGGGAGCTGGGCAGGTAGGGCTGTTTTTAAGCACTGGCTCCAGTGGGGTGCACAACTATATTTGCACAACTCCTAAGGCTACTGAGACCTGCCATGCATGGGCACATGGCTGGGCTTGCCCGTTGGGTGTGTGGGCAGCAAGCTGGGGAGCCACCAGCTCCAGCGGTGCTTTGGCACCTCCTAAGCACCAGGAAAAAGGGACCTCTCTGTAGGAGCTCTGAAGTTTGGCTTCCAGCACCTCAGCTTCTGCTAGCTCTGCATGGCAGAGGGCTGGAGGATGCTGCTGTTCCCTGACGTGGAGTAAAGCATGTGCTCTCTGAAGATTGCAGCTGCGGGTGCTGAGGTGCTGCGAATGGTTTCAGACGTAATGCTTCAAGTCCTGTTCAGCAACGGAGTGCTGCACTTGGTACACGCGGCTCAGTAACTCTCTAGGTCATGTTTTCTATTCCAAGACAGATTTTTGAAGGGAATCCCCTCTCAAGGAGGCAGCTCAGTTGCCAGTAGGCTTCTCAGAAAGTCAAGAGGCTACGCCTTTGACAGCTTGCAATCCCTGCAGTGTGCTCAAACTCGGACATCAGTGAAGCTGTTTGACATGAGGAGGAAAATTTTGCTTAAAATGGCACACACTGCATGATGATGGTATTTGCCTGGAGAAGTGGCTGCTGCAGAAATTGTTCCTAGGGAGCTGTGTGCTTTGCAATGACAGAGTGTTTCCTTACCGAGAAAGGGAGCCTGGGTCCCTTACAGAGACACCATGTCATGTAAACCTTTTCCCTCTTAGATGTTCTGCAGTCAGTCTTCAAACCTGGGAGCCCATCATGAACAGTTTATTTTGGTTTGGTGTTTTTTTTTTTTTTACTAATTTCAGTGGAGTTCAGAATATAAAATCTCCAGAAGAATTAAAAAATAGAATTTACTTTCTTCTGTAGTTCCAAGTGTAAGTGCATTGTAAGAATGTCTAGTACCTTGCTTAGCAAAATGATGCATCAAGGAACACCATGTTGTTGGAAATTTTCTCATCATCCAGATATTTGGGTGCATATTAAAAGTTCATCCAAAGGCAAATGACTTTAGAAGAGAACATGGAAGAAATACTGCAGAAATTGTTAGTTCGTGTGAAATGACTGCAGCCTGGGTACTGGATGGGTCTAAAGACATCAACACACCTTCATTAAAGGCTTTGTTGCATGAATCCATCTGTGCTGAGAGCATTTGAATTGTGGTTTTGCATTTTTAGATTAGAAAAGGTGAGTGCAGGGGGAAGCAGTTGTGGTAAGCTGCTCCAAAAAATTGATCCTAACAGCTGCTTCTCTGCGCATGAAATCGTGGAGTATCAGATCCTGGCAGACCTGGGGATGTTCGAGGCAAGGTGGTAAAACTTGGAAACGTTTTCACAAATTGCTAGTACCAGACAGAAATACCTGACAGTGAAGTTGTTCAATTACTAAAAGTAACAAATGAAGTTACCATTATGAAGGGTTGCTAGGCTGGAGCAGCTGGCTGAGCTGTGAAGGTCTGTGTTGAAAGCTGGTAGTAGAGGCTGCCATAAGGACTAAGAGAGAATGGCACAAGCTGGAAAGAGGCGGGGGGGGAAGATACTTGAGAGTCCTGGCAGGAGTTTAAGGTGGCTGGAAGAAGCTATGGCAAGTTCTGCAAAACTAAATTTTTTTCCAGTCAAAGGATTTCCTTAAAAATGCGAAGAGAACGGTAGACAATGGAGAGCTGCTGTTGAGAAGTTTCTCACATGGGAAAATCCTGGAAAGGCTTGGGTGGTGAAGACAGTGAACTGTGTGTTGATGAAGTGTGGCACAAAGCTGAGGAGAGTTCAGCTGCAGAGGATTATGAAGAGTAGCATGGAAGAGTGGGCCCCCACTGGGCTTACCCCTGCTGAAGCCCTGGAAGGGATAGTTTATTGCCATTGGGAGGTCTCTCTGGGGGGTAGTGGTGGAGGAGCAAAATTTCTTTATACTGACAAAAGGACAATAAAAATGTGGTTTTTCCACAGCAACTAGAAACCTAAAACATGTCCAAAACAAACCACAGAATGTCATGGAAAGTCATGTCAGCTCTGTGTCATTCCCAGATGATCTGATCCACTCTAGTTAAAATACTTGCATGTTTTTAAACACAGATTAACATAACTGAGGATTATGTATTTCTGACGGTGAGGTTGTGCCGATGTAAAGTGTGTGTGTGTTCCCAGAATGAGGAAGAGCAATAGATTTAAGCACTGGCATTAGCCTGAGAAAAGCATGTACTGTGCAAAGGAAGGAGCCCAGCTCCCTCTTCAGTGAGTGACACCCTAGGGTGTGATCTGAAAATTATGCTTGAGGAGAGAGTGCTTAGGAAGGGAAAAGTGAAGCTAGTGGTGAGACTCCTTGCACCAGGCTCTTGCAGGATCAAACAGAGTAATATCATAGTGGTTTAATGGTTTTGATTTATGGTATGAGTTATAGTTTATTGGGGAGCTAAACAGCCTCTGCATTAAGAAATCACCATCCAGTAAAATATAAGAGGCTGCCTGATCCCTTTAACATCAGGTACTGTCTGCCTTTGGATTCAGAGTGGAGATGGGCTACAACTTCACTTCATGGAAAACACCAGGATCTGGAGAGGTATGTACACCCATACTTTGATTTACCGTCTCCTGCAGTTACTGGAAACCAGAGTATTTTTGCCCTTGAAGTATTGTTTCTTCCTTATACCTCATCTAAATCTAACATCTTTCATTTTGAAACCCTTCCCCTTCATCCTATCCCTGCACTTCGTCCCTCCCCATCTTTCCTGTAGCCCCACCTTTAGGAACTGGATGGCTCCTTCCAGACCTCCCTGCAGCTTTCTCTTTTCCAGGCTGAACAGCCCGAGCTCTCTCAGCCCATATTCCACTGGTCCTTCACAGAACCCATAGTCTGAAGGCCACACATCAAACCCAGTGTCTCTTTAGTGGCACAGTAGCAGGGTCCCGAGTTCAGCTACATGAAGCCCATTTCTAGTGTGTGAAATGAAGTTTCAGTGCTGGATGTTTGCAGTCTAGGTGCAAAAGATGGTTAACTGCACTTTAAGTGTAAATGAAATACGTTCCCTGCCTCAGGGGAAGCTGCAGGAAGTGGAAAAGCTTTCCCTGGAGCTACCACTGAGATCTCTGCCCTGGCAGTATCCTGGGGAAGGCAAGCAGTCCAACATAATGCTGTGTAGCTCCTTATGGAGGAGTAGTACACGTGTTACTCAGAAAGTGACTTCATGCATTCATAAATATGTATATAAAAAGCACCTAATGAAGTAATAAATGTTAAATTAGTACTAAATTAAAAACAAAACAAAAAACAATCAGGAAGGAGTGTTCCAAGTAACCCTGACAAATTTGAAACCACCACTTCATATGCTTTAAAAGTGCACGTGTTCAGCCTCTGGCTCTGCTCCCAGGAGCCTGTGCCCAGCCTGCTCAGGTGAGTGTTGTCTGCACCTCTGCCATCCTCCGAGCAGCACAGTGAGCCTGCAGGGGACCATTCTGTGCTTTCTGCAGCCTTTTCTGGCCATGTTGAAGAATTTCCTGTTTTTTTTTCTGCTACGTATATTCTCAGAAACTCAGAGAGGAACCTTAACCCTACAGATCATTTTAGATCTGTGATCTGCCAGAGGCCCTGGCAGGGGAAGGGCTCTGCCATCTGGTAGCCTCTCATACCTGGAAAGCTCTTTGCCTGTGCTTGGAATGAGGAGTTCTTTTTGATGCTGGTTCTGCATTAGCCATGAGTACTCCTGGGGTATTTCCAAGTTTTGTAAATGTCATTGTATCCTCTCCTGGTTTGGTTGATTTGTTTGTTTGGTTTGGTTGTTTGTTTTGATTTGAGGTTTTGATGTTGTTTTGTTTTGTTATCTATTTTGTTTCTGTGCTTACGTCCCTTTGGTTTCCACCGGGTTGGAAGTGAAGAACACATCTTGGAGTGATGTGTGATTCCCACAAGACTCCTATTGCAGGCCTTACTGTCTTTGGCAGCCCTTGGAGCAGTCACCTCCTCACAGAGAGCAGACAGCAGCTCTTGCTGGGTGCTGTACTGAGCATGAGTGTCACTGGTGTCCCTGCAGCAGCACTGCAGAGCACTGTATCAGGTGCGCGATATACATACCTGAGCCACTAACAGCTTTTGTTTCCACCTTCTCTGGTGTAATATGTACCTGTCTGACTTTCTAGGAGTAGTGCATTTCAGTTTGAACGACAGACACTTTAGTACATGTCCCATGGTGCAGCTTTCACTCCTGCAGGCATAAGAATAGTGGCATGAATTAGAAGGATGTCAGCTTTTACATCTGACAGTCTCCCTGAATGACCTTGGACAAGCCCTTTGATCTGTTTCTGCCTCGGTCTGTCTTGCTGTGTAGATAGGAGAGAAAGGAATCCCCTCCTTGCAGTTAGAGAAGATTCTCCCTTGTACAGAGATCAGCATCTGCTGTGGTTGGACATAGTGAAGGTCTGATCTTAGCAAGCTCTAGAAACAACTTACTGTAAATAATGCTAAAACCACCACTCACACTCTGTATACTTGGTAATATGCCTGTGTGAGGCAACATCTGTGTGTTTAGATAAGCTGTAAGCAGCAGTGCTTGGGCTTCTCACCAGCTGCTGGGATCCCAGTGCAGTTCTCTGCTGGTTCATGCCCGCGATAGTAGGGACGGGTGTGATCACCACTGCATGCACTGCAATCCCTGTATTTAGTGTCTGCTTCTGGCACTCTCATCTCTTTCATTTATGAATGAGTGGGTGAGGGAGGAGAGGGTTGGGCTGGGCTGATTCCTTTGCAGTTGAACCACAAAGAGCACGGAGCTTGAAACACAGTTTCCTCCTCCTCCTCCTCCTCCTTCCCTGCACTGTTTCACTGACAGCCTCATTCACAGCTGGGAGGAGGACAGCCTCACCAGCAGCCTCAGCAGGAGCTGGGAGAAGGGAAGTTTTGTGCTCTTCACATTGAAAGGAAAACATCTTTGCATAAACTCTACTCACAGGTGAGTTCTATCTTTATCTCTTCCTTCTTAGAAGCAAGTTAATTTCCCATCCTTGAGCCAGGTTATACAAGGCTATGATCCCTGGAAAGGTGCTAGGACAGTTTTTTGTGCAGGTTTTTTCACAAAGACAGGGACTCAACCAAAGCAATGTGTCCAATTAATTCACAATATCAAAATTAATGTCCTTGTCCCGTTCCCACTAGTGGGAACTTGGAATAAATTCTCTTCCGAAAAACTTTCTTGAGTTCCACTGAAGTGCAAGGAAAGCTGAATGTTGAAGTTGTGTTGGTGAAAGAATGAGAAACTGTTTCATGTTTGCAGCAGAGAACCAGAGCATTAGCCAGCAGATAAATTCCAGTAGTTGGTCTCAGAGAACTTAGCAGGACTGCTTAAGTTGACTCGATATAATCTATTTTAAATGACTAACAAGCAATTTAAACACTTAATTCCCCCTGAGAGCACAACCCAAAAATTACACTAAGAGGGAACTGCCAGACCACATACCCTGGTGTGGCTGCTCTGTGTACATCTCTGCACATCTGTATCTCGGAGTCTGTCACTACTGCATTCTCCAGACAGCAAGCTGCTTTACTTGCTGCAGTTCAGAAACTGCCTCGGGAAGCTTAAATTAGGAAGGTGAAATGTGAAATATGAGTGAAATGAAATCCATTTGGTCAGAAATTATCTATTAGGGTTTTTTCCTTTTTTTAATAGGATCAAAAGCCTCGGCTGGTTGCTGTAGGTGGCCCGTGTTACATTTGTCTTGCTCTTGGCAGTCTTTGTACAGAAACAGGCAAAGGAAATCACGGGGTGATCAGCTTCGTGTGTGCGTGGGGAGGAGAGCTGAGAAAGACCATTCAGAACACAACAGCCTTACACTGTCCTTTTCTCTTTAGAACACACGCAGCTATTTATTAATAAAAATAAAAGGAAATGCAACAGTGAGGCAAGGAAAAATGGCCACAGGTAGGCTCACAGGACATGACACTGTCATTCTGAGCAGTATGGGACTTTCTGAGCAGTCTGTTAATCAGCTCTCTCCGTGACTTTTTCCACACTAGCACCCTGTATTCACCCTGGTTCCAGAAGAGTACAGTGTCTGACCACTTCTTCCAAGTGCTCTTTAATCAGGAAGGCAGTGAAGTGACTCAGTATTGTGTATTTAAAGCCTGCTCTGCCATTCCTTTGCTGAGGAAACAAAGCTTTTTACTGACTTCACCCCTATCTTTCCTGCCTTTCCATCTTACTGCTAGCATGTTATTGTTCCCCCATATCATGCTGCTCCTACACATCAATTGTAAGGTCTTTCTGTTACAAGAGGCAGGAGGTGGCTGTTTCCAGCCTATTTTATGCTCAGTGCTACACAGCTGTAATTTAGATGACAACATGGATGTACATCCCCGAAGTTTTAGGAGTCTTTCCAAGGACCGGGGAGTACACCATGAGAAAGTGTTGGGTTTCCAGGCTCAGCCCAGTATGTTGTTCTGTAACAGCAGGGCATGGCCTGGGAGGTGACAATGCCTGTATCACAGCATCGTGATTTGAATATCACAGTTTTAAATGAAGAAAGTGGTGGTGGTTACGATATCTCATTAAAAAAAGCTCATCTCACTTGACATCTGTAGTGAGATGTATTTATCTTGCCTTGTGGCTAGCAGTCAAAGAAAATGTTTTTCCTGCCAGTTTTGCTAGACCTGACCTAAGGGTACATTTGTGTTGCCCTGGAGCTTCACTCCCCCCGACTATTCTTCTGTCAGTGTTGTTATAACCAGAGAAAAAGTTATTTCAGACTCACAAGATATTTACACAACTTACTGATTATTTTTAAGTGAAGAACTGTGGAAAGAGAACTCCAGACGTGGTGGCCTTGTGAGGCTCATTACCCTATAATTAGCTGAACGTCTCCTCTAAGAGGTTTGTTTTTCCTATAAAGCTTATTCTGAGTGGCTTTTAGTGCTTGTTATGAATTATTTTGCCATCTGAAGCATTTGCGGAGATGCTGTCCACGACGGCCGATGGCAATTGGTTTTGAAAAGACACAGAACAGCTTTAATGTTTAGAAGAAACTGGCCAATAATTTTAAGTAAAGGTATTAGTAGTCAGCAGCAGCCAAGAGCAACGTTGCAGTTTATTCTGAGGGATGCAGCCACTGTAATTCCTTTTTCTCCACTAGAAAACACTCACTAAACACTGTTTAGTTGCAGGGTAGCAAAAGGACAACTTTTTAGGCACTATATCTGTAAGCTGTAATTAATCTGTCTGAAAAAGGAAAAAAGAGACTAAGTAATAGGTTTAAAACCCTGTTAGAGGGAGACTGAGAAATGGGCTCACCTGAGAGTACACTCTGGTCCTCTCCATGGAGCCCTTTTGCCAGAAATGGGCTCTGTGGCAACAAATTGGCTTCCAGATGGATTGTCTTGGAGTTTGATCTAGGGTTAGTTAGGCTCAGATCTGTCGCCATACCCGAGGTGAATAGAAATGCAGAACAGATCTGGTCTGTAGGTAATGAAAAGAACACTCTGCTGCTGTTACTGTAGCTTCATGAGAGATGTCCTCCTGAAACTCTCCCCTAAAAAATTGCCACGGACTATTCCTGCTCTGATGAGTCATTTCTGAACACAATTGCTTTATTCCACAAGTTTCAAACTGCCTCTCTCTCATGTTGTTTGCTATGGGTTGACAGTAAAGAGAGGTTAGACAGCTAACAGAGGAAGGGGAGATGAAAAATGAATACATTGTAAAAGGCAGTGCAAGCAGAATGTCAAACTTTAGTCACTTCAACAATACTTGAATAAAAAGCCAAAATGGGCAGTATGGAAGGATGGAAATATTATTACAAGGATCTCTTGGTTTGCCTTTCTTATAACTCAATATTTTAGTATCAAATAGAATTTGATCATTTTATATCTGGAAATGTTTTGTCTTCCATCTGCCAGAGGAAGAAGGAGAATTTTTACTCCGTGATGGATAATGATTTACTATCTGTGCACAGATCTAATTAGAGGATGTATCTGTTTTATGCTCCACTGTTAAGAAGTGATCAGACATAGCTTTTAAAATAGCAATTGCCTTTTGACCTCACAAGCGGCTTAAACTAAAATCCCTTTGCTTATCATGTTGGGACATTATTATTTGGAATTTGAGCTTGTGTCCAGATTTCAGAGATGATCTTAGATCTCCACCCCAGTGCAGGACCTGGATTTCTGAGTTCAGAGTTCTCAAGACTGGAATTCCCCACCTCCTGTGCCAGCTTTTCCATCTCCCAAGAGCTTGTCAGCACTTCCCTGTAACAAGCATCTGATTCTCTCCCTTTTCTCCAGTCAGATGCACATTTGGAAGTGTGAATGGTTTACAGCAAAGTTGTTGCTTTTGCTATGAGTTGCTTCTTTGATCCAATTAAAGAAGGTGGTTGTTTATTTTTTTCTANGCAGCACCCTGATGAGGAAGGCTTCTTGTATCATATGCCAGGCCAGACAGAGGTACAGAGAGAGGCAGTGTCAAGGCATTACTAAGAAAGAGGAGGAGGAAGATGAGTTCATATATATAGGGAAATGAAGGCATGAGGGAGTAAGGGAAAGCCAAACTTCATTTAAATCTCAATGAAAGCAAGCCACTAGCTCTTAAAATCATGAGTACTAAAATAATTATTTTAATTAAAATTAAGGGAATGGAGGAAATGAAAATCCAGGAACTGAAAATGTAAGCAAGCCTGCAGATACAGATGCCAGCACTTTGTTTAGAACAATTCCTCCACTGGGGCCTAGGTTGTTGAATTCCTGTATCCTCAAGTAAAAAAATAAAATAAAGAAATAATTAACCCTCCAAAACAACAAAACAAAAAAGGGCCCATGTTTCCAATAGTTGTCTAGGGAGCAAGAGCAACAATGAGAGAAAAAGTAGAGAGGAAAACCTTCTGCAAGGCACGATACTGATACATGATGGTGAGAAGTGTGAGAAATAACAGGGGAACTCGCCTTCCGTGCCTTAGAGCTACGGGAAACTTGGTGAACCTCCAGAAGGGAAGCTGCAAAAAAGGAGGAAGTTTAATTAAAGACAGCAAAGGGGGATAGCTTAGGAGAGTTAGGTTGTGATAGGCTAGATGGGGAGTATTTGAAGACANCCCACCTCCTGTGCCAGCTTTTCCATCTCCCAAGAGCTTGTCAGCACTTCCCTGTAACAAGCATCTGATTCTCTCCCTTTTCTCCAGTCAGATGCACATTTGGAAGTGTGAATGGTTTACAGCAAAGTTGTTGCTTTTGCTATGAGTTGCTTCTTTGATCCAATTAAAGAAGGTGGTTGTTTATTTTTTTCTTTTCTTTTTTCTTATATCTATGAGGTCAAGGTTCTTCAACTGTTTTTTTCAATGTTTGCATTGAACCTCTTTTATCAAGATTGATACCATTATTGATACCATTATTATGAGCAGGTTGTTCCTCTCAGTTTTCTTTAAATGAAGACTAGAGAAGGGTCAGTCAGTTCTCAAGCTTATGGTTGTGCCTCCAGCACGATGCTGGGATTTGTCTCCCAGGGGAGAGGTGGCAACCCTGATGTGGCTCTGACACAGGGCAAGTGAGCAGTCACGGCTCATGTGGATGCTGGTATCATCCAAAGGGTGGGGTGGAGAGGTGCTGGAAAGAGCATTTAGGCCCTTAACCAGGACACTGAAGAACAGGAATTCATAGAATCACAAATCACAGAATGGCAGGGGTTGGAAGGGACCTGTGGAGGGTCCAACCTCCCCGCCAGAGTAGGATCACCCAGGGCAGGCCACACAGGAACAGATCCAGGTGGGTCCTGAAAGTCTCTGAGAAGGAGACTCCACAACCTCTCTGGGCAGCCTGTTCCAGGCTCTGTCACTCTCACAGTGAAGAAGTTTTTCCTCATGTTGAGGTGGAACTTCCTGTGTTTCACCTTGCTGCCATCACCTCTCCTCCTATCACAGGGCACCACCGAAAAGAGCCTGGCCCCTTCTGCTTGACACCCACCCTGCAGAGATTTGTAAACACTCTTCTTTATGCACCCCAGGATGCCAGCAGCACCCTGATGAGGAAGGCTTCTTGTATCATATGCCAGGCCAGACAGAGGTACAGAGAGAGGCAGTTTCAAGGCATTACTAAGAAAGAGGAGGAAGATGAGTTCATATATATAGGGAAATGAAGGCATGAGGGAGTAAGGGAAAGCCAAACTTCATTTAAATCTCAATGAAAGCAAGCCACTAGCTCTTAAAATCATGAGTACTAAAATAATTATTTTAATTAAAATTAAGGGAATGGAGGAAATGAAAATCCAGGAACTGAAAATGTAAGCAAGCCTGCAGATACAGATGCCAGCACTTTGTTTAGAACAATTCCTCCACTGGGGCCTAGGTTGTTGAATTCCTGTATCCTCAAGTAAAAAAATAAAATAAAGAAATAATTAACCCTCCAAAACAACAAAACAAAAAAGGGCCCATGTTTCCAATAGTTGTCTAGGGAGCAAGAGCAACAATGAGAGAAAAAGTAGAGAGGAAAACCTTCTGCAAGGCACGATACTGATACATGATGGTGAGAAGTGTGAGAAATAACAGGGGAACTCGCCTTCCGTGCCTTAGAGCTACGGGAAACTTGGTGAACCTCCAGAAGGGAAGCTGCAAAAAAGGAGGAAGTTTAATTAAAGACAGCAAAGGGGGATAGCTTAGGAGAGTTAGGTTGTGATAGGCTAGATGGGGAGTATTTGAAGACATGCACAAATGTGTCTGCACAGCCCACTCAGTGCTGGATCCAAGGAAGAAATCCAGACATACGGAACAGGCAGAAAAAGCCTCGGCTGAGTCTGACAGGAGCCCAGCTAAACACCAGAGCCTGGAAGGGCGGGTGGTGTGCTAGACGAAGAATTGGATCTAGAACAGAAATGTGTTTGAAACGCACAGTGGGGATCAGTGTCAGCCAGAAACACAAACATACTACAGAGGTGCAAAGTAGTTGTTGCAGTTTAAAATGGTGACAGTGCACGCGGTGTTAGGTGCTTCAGTTGAACAGGCTCCTATCTTATAATGAATTCAATCTCTTTGATTCAAATAATTCCAAGCAGAAGGAAAAGAAAGAAGCCAAATAAAAATGAGGGGAGGAAGGGAAAAATCACCTGATGCTGTAAACAGCTTTTCACTTTGCTGTGTCTTAAAACTTTTGCTGCACAATATGAATCATATACTGAATCACGTATGCAGAAAATAGCACTTAAAAGGCAGATGACTTTATTGAATGTATCATTATTTGCTGATGCATGGAATAATGAAGATGTTCCCATTCTCCTTGAACAGATGTGCTCAATTGCTTTAGACATGGCAGAGTTTCAACCACATTTCAGCCATACCTAGCAAGCAATATTTTCTGTCTCAGACAGCCCTTGCTCTTTGTCAGATATTATTACTCAAATATTGATTATCGATGTCCTGAGCTACCACTTGTCAGCTGCACTGCAAAATCAGTTTTCCACTGAACTAACAATAAAGGAGGAGAAAAGAGCATACAAATGGATGTTTGCTTGCTGCCCAAACTACATTGTGTTAATGAGACAGCTCTGTTTGGAGGGTGTGATGCGCCAGCACTCAGCCTTGGTGTGTACATGCTGTTACAGGATGCCAGCAGTCTGTTGTGAAATGGGGGGCCCTGCTCAGGCTGCTGAGAAATCTGTGGGGCAGCTCCCACAGGGCTACAGTTTGGGCAGCTGCTCTGTGAAGCAGGGGCTGGATGGCAGTGCTGGGGGTAGAGGGACATGCTGGCAAACCAGCGAAGGCAGAAATCATTGCAATGCCACAGAGGTATGACCTAAACCTTACATCACTGCTATGCAAGACTCCTGGCACTGCTGCTGCTGGTGTCGGAGCAGGCTGCAGCACCAGAAGAGCCAGTAGTGCAGAGCTTGTGAAAATGAACCAGAAGAGTGATTTTCCCCAAAGCTGTAGATGGTAAAATGAATCAGAACTCAGTTCAAAAGGG
This sequence comes from Chloroceryle aenea, assembly GCA_013399075.1. Taxonomy (NCBI): domain Eukaryota; kingdom Metazoa; phylum Chordata; class Aves; order Coraciiformes; family Cerylidae; genus Chloroceryle; species Chloroceryle aenea. The sequence goes on from VWZY01012111.1 coordinate 132,092, forward strand.
TGAAGTTCCTATTTCTCAACCCCAGGCTACAGCTCAGTTGTTCCATTCCTTGTTCCTTTCTGATAATATTGCATGTTGATCATGACTTGTGTGGCTTCTAATCAGGATGATCTATGTAATCTTGGCTGTTTGCATTGCTGTGTTAAATGGGGATCAGGGTGTAGATTCAGGGCTATAAGCAGTTCCGTTGTCTCTGACTGACCGTTACTTGCCTTCTGTTTGTGCAATAGACACCGTGGCTTCTGCGCCGAGGGGGTTACGAGGGAGAGGGAGGTTGAGTTGGGTGAGGTTTTAGTTGATGGGAAAGGAAGATTTAGAGTTGCTCTCTGAGGAATACAGGGATTTAAGGTTTCTGCAGAAAGTGGTGTGATGTGTTTTCTTCCACCTACTGTCGTGTACTCAAGCAAGTCATCCGCAAAGCATCGGTAAGGCGTCCCCCATGGGCAAGAGCTAGTCACGGTAGCTCAGTGCTGAAACACTTAGGGGGTCATGTTGTCCACCTGGCTGATCTTTAAGAGCAGGAAGAAGGGGGCAGATGAGGGTCATTTTTAAAACCTCTGAGGCATCTATGGCGTGACTAAGTCCTGTTATGTGATTCATCTCCCTGATACCACTTGGGCTGCTTGCCTGAAATAACACATTGTATGAACTTCTTATTACCATAAATAGGGATTTCCCAAAGTGTTTCTTTTCAGCACTTCCCTGTGCTCAGCCATTTGTTTAGACCTTGAATTTGGTAAAAAGGCCCTAATCCTAGATAAAGAATAAGAAGTAGTCTGGGTTATTTGAATATCTTATTATCCTATCTGCCTTCCTTACCCTTCATGTCATAGAATCATAGAATGGTTTGGGTTGGAAGAGATCTTAAAGATCATCCAGTTCCAACCCCCCTGCCATGGCAGGGACACCCCCACTAGACCAGATTGCTCAAGGCCCCATCCAGCCTGAATCTGAACACATCTGGTGACGGAGTATCCACAACTTCCCTGGGCAACCTGTTCCAGTTCTCATGAACCAGGTGGGCGAGTTCTCCTTCATGTGACCAGGCCTCAGCTAAGATGTCCAAAGTCATAAAAACCTGAAATGAAATGGTAGAGCAGCAGAACATGGATTTTTATTGTAGTAGTTTTTGTGCATGTGAAGTTGTATAGATTTCATTTTAATACAGCTTTGATTTCTAGGAAAAATCTTCCAAAATGAAAAACATTTACTAAAAAACTAATTGGAAAATGATTATTTATTTCAAACCAAAATTCCTTTGTGGAAAAGATTTTACTTCACAGCAGATTTATGCAACTTGTTTCTGTGCTATTGCATGTCAGTAAGAAGGATGAGCTGTGTTATGTGACCTGGCAAATAATAGTGAAGAATAGAATAGGAAGGTTCTGAGAGGTCCCCAAATATTTATTTGCCTTCAAGGGGCATCAGCTGAACCGTTCTCAAGTTGTTTGCCATACTTTAGATCTTCCATGATGATAGCCCTACATCTCGTGCACCATCTGTCTCAGTGCTCTACTTACCTTTGTTAGTGGAAAGTTTTTCATGGTGTTTAACCCAGACTCTCACCTTCACAGCAATCTTTAACATGTCTGAACATTGTTGCTCTGTTTGCCTTCAATATGGTCTCCTTTAGACTAAACAAACCTGATTCCCTCAGTCTTTGGCTTTCCCCTGCACTTCTCCTGACCACAGCCAGTGGATTCCAGAGCACCCATGTACCTCTGTAGCACCTTACAGAGGTGCACAGGATGGAAGGGTAACACAGCTTGCTGAGACTTGCCAATGTGCTATGTGTTTGGGAGGTGGTCTATGAAAGTGTGTTGCTGACTTCAGCTCAGTATGTGACCCCTGGATCCCCCACATCTTTATTGATTCTCTATTGTAAAATAGGGTATGATTTATTACTGACCTCTTGTATCATATGGAAATACATAATATGTGGTATACAGCAGTTTGCACATCAGGTAAGAAAGAAGCTGGATACTTGGTGCTCTAATTAAAATGACAAATGCTTTCCTAGGATGATAACCTCCTGGGTTATTTAGGGTGCTTTTTTTTTTTTTCAGATTTTACACAAATCACAGAATTACTGAGGCTGGAATAGACCTACAAGATCATCAAGTCCAGCCTATGACCTAACACCATGATTTAACCCTAGATGTTGATCTTTTCCAGGAATGTAAATTTTGGTTTTCAACAAGTTGTCCCAATGAACTCTCCCAGTATAGCCTACAGGCTGTGACTATGTTATTACACGTTACTGGTGTGGGGTACATTAGCTCTTTCATGGCCATTCAGAAGTACTCAGGTACTTGCTTTCTAGATGGCTTCCTGCTTAATTGAGAATTTGTTTGTTTGACTTACTGTGTTGAACATAGAACATTTGCTTTGTGATCTATACTGATCCTTAAAGAGGATCCCTGTGGACCAGGGCACTTGTAAGATTAAAATACCTTACCATGTCATTACTGATGGGAAATGAATATTGGAACTAGATTTAGAAGTAATGAAATTATCTGAATTAATTATGTGGCTGATATACATGGGCTATCTTCGTTGTCTTCTAGCTGCATTGTGTTCATCAACCCATACTGCTTATGTTAGGCTACACAGGTCAAATTTCTTAGTTTATGGTGATGTTCAGTCTAGTGCTTTCAGCAAGCATCAAGTTCTCTATGAAGGGGAAAAAAAGGGGGTTGTCATGGTTTAACCCTAGATGGCAACTTAGCACCATCCAGCTGCTTGCTCAGTCACCTCACCAGTGGGATGGGGGAGACAATCAGAAGAGTGAACGTGAGAAAACTCATGGATTGAGACAAAAACAGTTTAACAGTAAAGCAAAAGCCACCACTCAAGCAAATCAAAACAAGGAATTAATTCACCACTTCCCAGGTAGGCAGGCAGGTGTTCAGCCATCTCCAGGAAAGCAGGGCTCATCACACAAAATGGTGACTTGGGAAGGCAAACTCCATCACTCTGAACATCCTCCCCTTCTGCCTGCTTCCTCCACTCACTCTATATGCTGAGCATGATACCATATGGTATGGAATATCCCTTCAGTCAGTTAGGGTCACCTGTCCCTGCTGTGTCCCCTCCCAGCTTCCTGTGCACCCCCAGCCTCCTCTCCTGACGGGGATGTGAAGCAGAACTTCCCACCAGTAACTAAAACACCCCTGAATTATCAGCACTGTTTTCAGCACAAATCTAAAAGACAGCCCCATACTAACGACTGTAAAGCAAATAAACTCTAGCCCAGCCCAAACCAGCACAAAGACTCGAGTATTTTAACATGAACCTGCCACTCAAATCCACACTGATCAATTCCTAATGACAAATTTACAAGTTGAGGGTACGAAATCCTCAACTATCCCACCACTGTTGGCCAGATGGCATCTGAAGTTTTAGTAATAAATATTTAATGAAGCTAGCTTACTTCAGACTTCTGAGAAATTTGGTAAGAAGTAATTAAGAAGTTGGGACAAATTCCCAGGACAGCAAAGTTCGAGCAAATGGAGTGATTTACCCAATGCTGTGAATAATTGCATATCTGTGTTAGGGGAAATCGGACATCGGTGACTAATTAGTCTTTTGTTTATGTGGGTTCTGAAAAAATGTTGCTGGCTTCCTTCTTTGACAATAGGTTTATAAATGGAGTGATACAATAATGACGAAAGTAAAGTGATTTGTAATTTACGGAATACTTTTATGGTTTCCTCCTCCTGAAACAGATACACAGAGTAGTAATTATTGTACACAGAGGTTCATGATAGAAAGGTCCAGTCACAAGTAAACAGATACTGAATGGGTTGTGTATAGCCCTAAATTAACTTTAGAATGGAATTCAGTTTAAGGAGGAATTGAGGCTTTGGCTTTTGTTTCCAATTTACATAAGATTGTTTCAGAGGTTTAAAAGGACACACTCCCTTTTTTACTGGATGTCTCCACTAAGACTCTCTTGCAAAGAGAAGGACATACAGTTTGTTTTTCAAATGCAAAAAAAGAAGATAGAAAATATAAAAAAGGAAAGTAAATGCAGCAGAGGAGAAGCCTTTCTGCTTTACAAACGACCTGCACAAGACAGAAACAAAACTGGCAGCCACCTGCTCTTCACAGAGAGGTTTGACAAAACCAAAATTTCTTCACACTTTCTGTTGTAGTGACTTAAACTCTTAGGAGCCATGTATCTGTCTTTAAAGTGGTATATGTTTAGTTCCAGATTCACTGATAATAGCTTATTGACTGATACAATTAAAAAAATACATCAATAGCTGATCAATCCTATGCCTTAAAAAATACATTAATGGTGCACACAAAATGAGCTGCACTAAAAGAAGGAGAGTATCAAGGTCAAGTAAGCTAGGGTCAGGAAATAGAAATCCTGAGGTCTCTAGTGCAACATAATTATCCTGCTTGCATATTTAAACCAGACTATGACCTTGAATGTGTAGAATTGTTAGTTCTGCTGGAGTTTTGTCTCACTATGAGCCATGCCAACCTGTCCAATCTCAACAAAACCAGTGCCCTGCTGAGGTGCTTGATCCAAATGTGAGCAATTTTCTGTTGTAGACTGGGATTATCTTGGTTTTCTTCCTGCACTCTTTTTCTCAGATCTGCCAGGCCAAGGATCACACCACTACAGCTGTGCTGTTTCTGGTCCCCGAAGTGACCAGAGTCAGCGCTAACTTGAGTGCATCTCCTGGGCTTTGCACTGTGCCCCTAAGAGCATCTGTGTAATATGTTGCCTTGCCCAAAGTGATTAACAAGGATAAAATATCTTATTCACTGGAATTGTTGCCACCTCTACTATATGTACCTGACATCCATTTGTTTGCTTCCTCTACAGCAGTCATTGGTAGAATAGGAGCTTCACGGGCACTATCAACTTACCTTCAGAAAACTCCTGTTTGTAAATGAATTTACTTTTGAATTTGTGAAGCCAGACAAATGGGGATTATGTTGTTTGGCTACCCAAAACATTTGGAAAACTTCTCATTTGCTTGTGTATCTCTTAGAGTACAAAAGGTTCCAGAGACTTCACAAGTGGTGAGTAGAGAGGACACATGAGTTTGTGTCCTTTACTGCATCCCACTGTCATTCTTTTCTTCTCAGAAGTAACAAAGTCAACCTAAGTGTATTGTAATCCATCCTGCTACATAGTACTGAAAGGCTGCAATAAGGTGTTTCTGGAGCCTTCTCTTCCCCAGGCTGAACAATCTTAACTCTCAGCCTGTCTTCATAGCAGAGGGGTTTCATCCCTCTGATCATATTTGTGGTCCTCCTCTGGACCCACTCCAACAGATCCATCTTTCACATCGTGATTCTTCTGATTGAATCCAAACTTCTTTATACCATTCCCTTATACTCAGTTATGCACCCCTATTTTCACTTGCTTCTAAATTGTTGTTTGTTTATTTTGTTTTTCAATTTTGCTCTAAGGATTTTAGCCATTTTTGCCCACTTTATATTGTTCCACCAGTCTCTAGTCTCCTCTGCTGGTCATCACTGCCCAGTCTCTTTACCTGATTTATTATTCCAGGCTTTGTGAACCAGTATCAAATCAAGCTGGCAAGCCCTCAGTTGCTGAGGGAGGCTTAGTGTGTGAGTTTAATGGCTGGAGTTTGTGTAGGTAATGATCTGAACCAAATCCCAAACTGAAGCAACCTCAGGTTTCTGTTTCCAAGATATGCAGCTCAGTTTAAGTCCTGCTATGACAGCCAAGTGACTCAGGCCTGTCTCTTTATCAAATTCTTACAAGGAAGTCTTTGGCATAGTCCCATTTGTCTCCACTAAAAATCAGACCATAGTAAATCCATGCTGGCTACTCTTGAAAACCTTCTTTTCTCCATGTGCTTAGAGATGATCTCTAGAGTGAACTGCTCCATCACTTTCCAGGGATGGAGGTGAGCCTGACTGGTCTGTAATTTCCAGAGTCTTCCTTCTTGCCCTTTTAGAAGACTGGACTAACACTGGCTTTTCTCCGGTCTGCAGGAACCTCTCCTGTTCTCCATGAGCTTTCAAAAACAGAGCAACAACATCAGACAGCTCCTTCAGCATTCACGGGTGCATTCCATCAGGGCCCATGGATCTGTGCATGTTCAGTTTGCCCAAATAATTTATAACCAAATCCTCATTCCTGGTGGAGAGTCTTCCTCCCTCAAAACATTCTCTCTTGCTTCCAGGGTCTGGGGTTCCTGAGGGCTGGTCATAGCAGTAAAGATTGAAGCAAAAAAGCCATTCAGTAACTCTACCTTCTCTGCACCCTCTGTCACCAGGTCTTCCCCCTCATTCATCAGTGGGCCCACATTTTCCCTCGTCTTCCTTTTATCACTGATAAAGAGAGGTATCACATTTGGAGAGGCCCTTCTAGTTCTCTTTCACTACCTTTCAGAGTTAATTCCAAGAGGGCCTTGGACTTCCTTGTTGCATCCCTACATGCCTGACAATGCTCCTGTAACCCTCCCAACGGACCAGACCCTTTTCCCACAGGACATGTAGGTCTAATCGCAGACAGATTTGTTATGTGGAACATTGTAGTGATCTTCACTGAAAATGAAAACAGCCACCCAGACTCCACGCTAGCACTTGATCCAAGATGAAGAGGTGGTTTTAAGTGGGCTCTGAGCTATCTCCTGTGTTAACACCAGTAGAAGGTGTTTAACACGTGAGTTGCTCCATGTTTACAATGCAGGGGGGAGTCCTGGTTTTATCAACAGTTAAGACAAAAAAAAAAATGAGCCCAAAAAAGAATCTGTTGGTTCTGTCCAGTGAGTAAAGAAAGATTGCTCATTTAAACCATGAAAAAGTAAAACTGGCTGAAGCCCGGAGATCCTTGGTTTTATTTTTAACCCAGGCACAAGAGAACTGTTTAGAGCTCATGTACATGGTGAGAGTCTTCTAATTTGTTTTCAAGACTTGGGCTTGTATGGGTATCATCTAAAAGATGTGGGCATACATGCAAGAGAAATATTCCCTGGAAATGCCTGCAGACTCATGGTACTGAATGTGTTACACCAACTATGCTCTAAAATAATCACACAGCTGCACTATTTCCATACTAAAGCTGTCTAAAAGGAATGCCTGTGTGTTCCCTTTTGCAACTGCTTTCAGCTTTAGGATTGTCTGCACTCTAGCTGTTTTTCATGCAGTAACTTTTTTTCCTTTTTCTCCTCCCCTTATCCAGATGAGGCCAGGAAGTAATGGGGGAAGCTACTGATCTTTTCTATCCCATGTCCTGCATCATCTTGCCTCCACCTTCCCCTTTTCCAGACAGCTCATAAGGTATTGTATATTATGTTGTTAATGGCAGGGTGGGCTCTTCTGCACCCATCAGTTTAGCACTGCCATTGCAGTCCTTTGATACCAGGTTTGTTAAGAAAATCATCCAGTTTCACTCCCTGGGTGGTGCAGAGTTACATTTAGTATTCCTGGTGCTGGGGAAAAGGTGAACTACCTTTCTATTTCCCATTTGGCTACTGAACCTGTTACTAGCCATCCACAAGGGGTCAGAGGGCACAGAGGTGTCCCAGACCCCACCTCCTGAGAAGGCTGAAATGAGGGGAGGATTTCCTACTGGAAATTCTCCAGGATGTCCTGCTGGTTTCCACCCAAACCAGGACATCTGCCTTCCTGCTACTATTGACCAGAGGAGCAGCATAAGGCAGCTATTGCACAAGCAAGAACCCGGACCTTTGTTTTTCATCCTCATCCTTGAAATCAGGGAGGGTTTGTTAGCACAAAGTGAAGAGAGGTGTAACAGGCAGCCTTCTACTCCTGCCTCCTGAAGCAGCCCACCTCCAGCACTTCCCCTGGGAGCAAGAGGTGTTGCTGATGTCCCAAGTGTACGTTATGTTAGCATAAAGTCACATCAGTAAGACTTCTGTCTCCTTCACATTCCACATTCTCTCAAGACTTCTAAGCCAAACAAATTATTTTACAGTCATGTTCTTCATGACATAAATATAATTTAATAGAAACATTTTGAGTTCTTAGAGGAAATGTTTTCCAAAAACCAGTGTAACTGTAGAGTACATCTGTTTTTTCTCATGCTGTGTTCTGTTTTGACCCAATGGGTAACGCTGAGTGAGTGTCAGCACTGTTGAACTGTGCTAGATGTATAAAGACAGTTCTGACTTTTCAGAAGTGTTGACAGCTTTTGAATTACTATTTGGCCTCAACAGCATGAGCGGGACACCAACTGGATGCTTTTAGATGATAGATTAGATGATAGGTCTCAGATTGTTAAGCATTTTGGACTGTAACTAAGTCTGGCAATCATCCTGTGAAGGCAAACTGGAAAAGTGACAAAATTATTATACAGAAATGGAATTATATCAGAACCAAACTCAGATACAATTGTACTTGGCCTGGAGATCTGGACTGGGAAAGTTGACGTGGGGTCAGTAGGTTATCAAAGCTGCCTCAGCAATGACTCTATACACAGTCCTTGTGAATGTGGAGCCAAGTGTTGTGTAGACAGAAGAGCTGTGTGATGGTTATGAAGCCACTGAGAAACTGTGAAATGTTGCAGGAGAGCTAACGGTCCCTTTGGGAAATGTGTACATAACTTCAGTGACTAATTCCTGCTGTGCGTGGCTGCACTGCTAACACTGCCATCATTATTCTGTGGAAAGGCCATGGCAGTCTCTTGGATCAAACTTCAACTGAACCATAGATACCTGTGACTGAGCCCTTTCTGCAGGGAACTACAGGCCTGTCAGCCAGACCTCAATACCAGGGAAGATTATGGAGCAGTTCATCTTGGGTGCACTTACACAGCGCGTGGAAAACCAGAGGATCAGGCCCAGCCATGAAGGGCAGGTCCTGCTTAACAAAGCTGGTCTCCTTCTATGACCAGGTGACCTAGTGCATGAGGGAAAGGCCGTGGGTGTTGTCTGTTTGCACTTCAGTAGGTCCTTTGACCCCATCTCCCACAGCATTCTGCTGGAGAAGTTGGCAGCTCACGGTTTGGATGGGTGGACACTTTGCTGGATAAAAACTTGTCTGGATGGCCGAGCCCAAGAGCTGTGGTGAATGGAGTTCAACCCGGGTGACTGTTCACTAGCAGTGTTCTCCAGGGCTCAGTCTTTGACCAGTCTCATTTAATATCTTTCCTGATGATCTGGATGAGGGGATCAAGTGGCCCCTTGGTAAGTTCTCAGATGACACTAAATTGAGCAGGAGTGTTGGTCTGCTTGAGTTTAGGAAGGCTTTGCAGAAGGATCTGGACAGGTTGGATCAATAGGTTGAGGTCAATGGTATGAGGTTTAACAATGCAAGTGCCGGGTCCGCACTTGGGTCACAAACAACCCCAGGACAGGCGTGGGGAGGAGTGTCTGGAGAGCTGCCTGGAAGAAAAGGATCTGGGAGTGCTGGTGGATGGCAGGCTGAATGTGAGCAGCAGTGTGCCCAGGTGGCCAAGAAAGCCAACAGCATCCTGGAATGTGTCAGAAATAGTGTGGTCAGCAGGAGTAGAGACATGATCGTGTCCCTGTACTTGGCACTGGTGAGGCCACAGTTTGAGTGCTATGTTCATGTTTTGAGCACCACAGTATAAAAAAGACACTGAGGTGCTGGAGTGAATTCGGAGAAGGGCAGTGAAGCTGGTAAAGGTTCTGGAGAGGTCTTATGAGGAGCACCTAAGGGACCTGTGGCTGCTTAGTCTGGAGAAGAGGAGGCTGAGAGGAGACCTTACTGCTCTCTACAGCTCCCTGAAGGGAGGTTGTAGTGAGGTGGGTGTTGGTCTCTTCTCCAAGTAACTAGCAATAGGACAAGAGGTAATGGGCTTAAGTTGCACCAGGGAAGGTTTAGGTTGGATATTAGGAAAAGTTTCTTCACTTAGAGAGAGGTGAGGCATTGGAACAGGCTGCCCAGAGAGGTGATGGAATCACCATCCCTGGAGGTGTTTAAAAAACATGTAGATGTGGCACTTTCAGGACATGGTTTAGTGGTCACGATAATGTTTAGTAGATGGTTAGACTTGATGATCTTGAAGGTCATTTCCAACCTTAATGATTCTATGATTTGATGATTTCTTCTGCTGTGCTTGGTTTGACGGTAATAACTGGTATGCTGCCCATGGTGGAGGGGGTGCATCTCTTAACCCCCAACGGAACTGCGTGACAGTGAGAGGAGGAAGCAAAGCTTGTGCTATTAGACTTGGTCAGTCTTGCACACAAGTTGCATTGGATGATAAAGTTAGAAGTTTTGAGAGAGATGAGCTTGTCCTGGCCTGTCATTTCATGACAGAAGGTGTCTGAGATACTCAGGAATGCTCCCACCAAAACTAGGACCTAGGCTCTGTCTGTTGGTAAAAGGAAAATCAATGGAATGAAAAACACATTCTAATTCTTCAATATTTATATGTGTCCCTGGGATTTCTGTGGGACTATGCTATACTGGTTTGAGTGTCACTTATTTCATCCTGGCTTAAAGGAAGTGATTTCAATTTCTACGGGAGTAAAGCACACCATTATATATATATATAAAAAAATATTAATTAAAAAATATTTCACAGTAACATCCTCAAATGCTACAGCCTTGATAAGATTGTGTGTTCACGGACAGGACAGAATCTGATGAGAAAAATACAAATTAGGATAGTAAACCAGATAGAAAGCAACAAGGCCTTACCTTTGTCCCTGGATAGTGCTGTCTCCTTTGGAATTCCTATTAACTGAAGCTGTAGGAAGAGTACACAAACTGTTAAACTTACAGAAGTGTACACTACAACAGTGCATTTTCTGGAAAGGGACTGGAAGAAATACAGTCCCTCTCTTTGGCCTGATCAGGTAAAGCACATCTCCTTTAGACTGGACACAGTTTGCCTTGCTGTTGTCCAGCCCTGAGCATTTGTTCCAATGTGAATACATCACAAGGTGATAAAAAACTGAATGTGATATACTTCATTTAGCCAGTGAGCTGGCTGCAAGTTGGAAACTTGTCCTAGTTGAGCTGAGTGCTAAGGCATCGTTAGCCATGGGTTTTGTAAGTCTTAAATAGCAGTAGGGTAGTACAGTACAGGAGTGGTTTGTATGGGTATGTGCTTAGGTTATACCAGATTCTTCATCTGAAAACAATTACATTCCTGTTCAATGAAGATGAAAAGGAAAGATTGAAATGTGTAAGTAGTAACAGTAAGTGAGTGGTTTTGAGAGTCAACGGCAAATAAGGAATCTGTAATAGCTATCCTGTAGGGCTGAGACCATGGAGATACACTGCACCCCATTTTTACAGCATCCTCCCGACAAAGAAAACGTGTTTTCACTGCTGTGCTTCCAAGTAACTGTAAGAGAGACTGCTGAAAATTCTAGAGGTATTTTCATCCTGATGGGTTGAACTGCATATTCCATGGTATCTTGTATCTAAAGGGAAATTTAAGAAGTGGAAATTAAAAATCAGCTGGTTTGTGCACCCTGCATCCTCTGAGGAAGTCTGAGTGGACTACCAGTTTGCCAGAGATATTTTTTTCCACCGTGGACAAATCAGACTACTGCTTTTGTGCCTCATCTGCAAACCAGAGATGATATTTCTTCACCTTACGTGTAAAACTAAAATGACAAATGTTTGTATTTTGCTTTGGGATTCTTGGACATAAATTTTCTGGTTCTTTTCTGGTAAGTACTAGGACTTAGTCATGTGAATCATGATTTTCCTGACAGGCTTTGTCTTCTGTCAAAGACTATAAGAAATTTAGGGCTAGGAAAAAGCAGCTTACTGAAAACTGTGCTATATATTTGACAGTCATATCCCTGCTGAAGATTTTCATGTGTTTTTCATTCAGGTTATTAACATCCTGCATCAAGTCATCACCTCAACCTAAAGGTTTGTGGAAGAAATAAGCAATACATGAAACTGGGTGAAATTAATTTTTACACCTGTCCATTGGGGACCCTCATGAGTGATACATCGGGAGAGGTAGAAGATGGTGAATTCCACAGAGAATGTAACTGAGAAGTGCACTATTAATCATGACATCCACCAGACATTATCTCCCGTGGTATACATATTTGTATTTATATTAGGCTTGCCAGCTAACTGCCTGTCACTGTACTATGGATATTTACAGATCAAGGCTAAAAATGAGTTGGGTATCTACCTTTGCAATTTGACTGTAGCAGACCTGCTCTACATATTTTCTTTGCCTTTTTGGCTTCAGTATGTTTTACAGCATGACAATTGGACGTATAATGAGCTGTTGTGCAAAATCTGTGGCATCCTCTTGTATGAGAATATCTATATCAGTGTGGGCTTCCTCTGCTGCATCTCCATTGACCGCTATCTGGCCGTAGTGCACCCTTTTCGCTTTCAGCGGTTTCGGACGATGAAGGCTGCCGCGATCGTCAGCGTCGTCATCTGGGCCAAAGAAATAATGACATGCTGCTTTGTCTTTACACATGGGGAGATCAGTATGGATGCTGAGAGCCACGTGGTGTGCTTCGAGCATTACCCCATCAAAGAATGGGAGCACAATGTTAATTACTACCGCTTCTCTGCTGGCTTCCTTTTCCCCTTCTTTTTACTGGCCTTCTCTTACTGTGGGATTTTACGAGTTGTCCACAAGAGTCATGGCACTCAAAAGAAGAAGAAAATACAAATTAAGCGACTAGTTTCAAGCACTGTTTTCATTTTTTTAGTTTGCTTTGGACCATACCACATCCTACTTGTGGTTCGCAGCTTGCTGGAGAACAACTGCTCATTTGCTGAGAAAATATTTAATATTTACCACGTTTCTCTCCTGTTGACTACTTTTAACTGTGTTGCTGATCCAGTGTTGTACTGTTTTTCCAGTGAAAGCACTTACCAGAACTTTGCCAAGATGAGAGACTCTTTTTTAACATATTTAGGGTGTTTGAGGCCTGAGACAAAGGAATCTTATCCACTGAATGCTCCAGAAACTCCCAACAGAGCACAGCAGGAGCAACAGCCAGAGTGATTACCAATACCAGATGATGATACTGGGATGGACGACTTCTCCACGACTAACATCATGGACAGTCTACAGAATTCATCAGTAAAGGACAGTAATCTGAAATCTGCAGCTGTGGCCATGTTTGTGTATCCATCTGATTTATCTGTGTATTACAGCAGGGTTACCTCCCAAAGGCTTGTTAGCAATGCAGCGCAGGGAGGTCATTTCTGGAGGTTCTTGACCTTGGCTATAGTGAGGAAAGCACACACTAAGTCAGTTCAGTTACAGTCGTGTTTCTGTTGTCATTGTGGTACCACTCAAAACCTGCTGTCTTGATGACTGCATTGTCTGGAATAATCTAGTACCCATGGTGGGTGCTTCTGCTGAGTTTAACTGCTTTGTTAGCTCCTGGAGCATTTAGAGAAAATAATTCTCTACAAGCTGTCATCATCTCTTGAAAAGGTTGGAGACAGAACAAATTATATGCTCCCATATGTACTTTTAAAAAGAAAAAAGAAAGAAAAAAAGATAATTCCTGCAACATTTCTGTAACTCTCTGTAATAACTTCTCCTTCAGCCAGCTTTGAGTCCTGCAGAGACCATTCCAGAACCAGCCTCCTAAAAGAACAAATTCAATAATTCAGTAGTGGGATGTTTCTGGGGGAACACCCACAAGGAACTCGGCATCTGCTGAGACTTCAGTTTGTTGATTGACTGTCGAATCTCAGGCTGTTGAGGCTCCAATTGACTTCCAGAGGTATGAGAACTCTTGGCTACGATGGGGAGGAATAATCTGGTCTGTTGACTTGCAAAAGAACAGGAGATTGGTAGTACATGAGGTGCTTTGAACCCATGTGCTTCTCTGAGTTACTGTGTTCAAAGACAGATATAGTTACAATTAAATTCTACTGCACTTTGCTGAGGTTTTGTTTCCTTTGCTATTCGTGTGTCTTGTGCAGCATAGACCATGCAGGAAATACATTTGTTGGGAAAACTGTTTGAAAGGATTCAGTTTAAACTGCTTTCTCCCACAGCTGCTAAAGCTTGGGGGTTGTTCATTGTTCAGTAAATAGAGCATCAGAAATACGATGTACAAATATCTGTGTTTCCTGTTTTAGACAGAAACAAAATACAGGAATAAGTGGAGATAATTGTGGTTAAAGATGGGGGAGTTGTGCTCTATAGAACTGTTTCTACCACCATCTCCCCTCCAGTTGCTTTTTGTTTGGTTGGGTTTTTTCCTTCATTATATTACTGAATCTTTTATGATTCTTCTTTGTGATCTGCTCATAATACCTTGTATCTCTAAGTGTTATGCCATGAATATTGCCTTGTCCTTTCACTTCTCTGGTTTCAAACTTTTCTTGAAACACCTCTCTGCAGCCTGGAGCTGATAACTTCAAAGCAGCTCTCTGACAAGCAGTGGGGTTTTTTTTGTTGTTTATTGTTTGGTTGGTCTTGTTTGGTTGGGTTTTTTTAAGTCAAAGGATTCTCTAGACACAGTTTACGCCTGGTATCTGAAGTATGTAATGGTAACAGCCTCACTTGTCTTCAGTTTCTAAAAGAAACATATTCTAACAGTTTTCTGGAAACCACCTTGCCAGTGCAATATTAGAAATAATTAGGGGAGGTATTTAATAAAGAAAGTTTTTATTGTTTTCTTCCTGTATTTGTTCATTCTGTGTTTGAAATAACTATCTTACAGCTTTGGCCCAGAATTTCTATCTGCAATACTAAAGAACTCTCCTCCATCCTCCTGCAGAAAGGCTTCGTGTCCCTACTCAGTTTAGGTTTGCTTAGGTTAACATTTGTTTTGTTTAATTATTTTACATTTCTTCATACTGAGGCCCCTCATCAAGCTGGATTCATTACCTTATACACACACTTGTTTCTCCTGACTGTGAGTGCTGTTTAGCTTTATTTTTTCCTAATCTTTCCTCTAATCTCTTGTCCGTATCAATGTAAGGCAGGGACTCTTGACTGCCATAACATGTTTAGTTGTTAACTTCTTGGACTGCCACGACCTGGCAGCTGTAAGATACACACATAGTTTGTTCTAGGATCGAATCTTTGCTGTCCTGTTTATGCTTTACTTTTTTACAGTTACCCATGCTGTTTAAATTAGACAGCTGGAATGCAGAGCATGCCATATTACATCAAAGTGTCATCTGAAGGATTAAGGCTTATTTGAGTTGGTACTTTGATGTGGTCAGCTGCTGCAGTTTAAAATCAGAAGGAAACTTGTGTAACAGAGTCCAGCATTCAGCTGCAGTTGTCGTTGTTGAATCTACTAGAGAAGGGGAGAGGGTTTCTTCTTTTATTTTCTGGTTTCACTTTATTTTTCTTCCTGAAATGAATATTTTATCAATTCTTTCTCCATGTAACTGTTAGGCTGAGGCTGCAGAACTGAAAGCAATATGGGAGGAAGGCAAATTCACTCAGGACTCTTCTTTCCCTCTCAGACAGGGATTTCAGGAACACACATTAGAGAAAAAAGCCCAATTGCTACATTTTATATCTCTTAATAAAATCTGTTTAAATTTGTATTTGGGGGAGTGGGGGGAAGCAAAACCTTACTAAATGAAGTTTGTTTGACAAAAGTTAATGTTTGGAAAGAATAGTATACTTTGCACCTGTTAAGTGTAATGTTGTCTGTCAGTAAGATACTGAGCATGCAGCACACAGAGAAGGAAATCAATTGCCTCTTTTCCCAAACAGACATTTTTAAATGATGCCAATTTCATTCTGCGGGTTCTGTGCAGCAGTGAACATATGCCATCCCGTGGGATTACTGGTTTTGGCACAAAGCTCAAGCATTCATATAGAATATTTTACTTCATAGTTATAATTTAGAGACTTCAAAAGGAGCGATTTTCTAATTGTGAAGCTTCAAAGATAGTTTCTTTGCAACATCCTTCAAGAAGGATTTAAATCAAATGAACCTAATACAATTACTGATCCATAAAATAAATGCTGGGAGGTCTGGTGAGTCTGAATGTCTATCAGCAAGCCTGGCATTAAGATTTCTTTCTCTCATGTGTTTTATCTGTTTTAAGACTTTCAAGGCTGTGTATCCTCAGGGACTTCAGAAGATTAATATTCAAAGTATGGTGGTGTTTGTGGTACAAACTGATTTTTCTCATTCTCAAAGGTTATGTGTTTGTCTTAAATAAAAGAAGGAAAACAACACTTACCTGCCAGGAAGAAAAGTATATACAAGGTGTTGCTGGCTGCTGAATACAAATGGCATTTTAATTTCCAGTCACCCTTTAATTTCTAAGCATTAATTTTGAATCACTATTTATGTATTTATTTAATTTATTCTCAACAACAGGATACTCTGAAATGTCCCAGGAAGGGACAAAATATATAAATTGCAAGCTACTAACAGAAAGGAGGCAAATGGCACAGCCTGGCCTTCACATAGAAGGTCTATAGTGCTGCCCTTATTTTCATTAGCTCACTTAAAGCTCCCCCCTTAAGCTCCTCACACTTCCACGAATTAAAGAAGGCTGTGTGAAAGGGCTACAGGGTGTGCAAGGGAGGTGTATTTAACAACTGTCACTACTCTAACACTTACTGGGCTTTTTGTTTTGAACCTCCATCCCCTCTCCACTATAGCTGCTTTCCCCACCACAAGGTATTTTTAAATCCAAGTTGCTACAAGAGATACTTCTTGTGGCAGTTATGAGGTTAGTAAAACAGGAACAGCAATGCAATAATAATTGATATTAATTACAAGCTCTCTTTGTAAAATCCAGATCACCTCTTAGTATATAATATCATTTAATATACATTTTCCATGATAAGATTACAGAAAAGAAAGGTAGACCAAATCATCACGACGACGTCTCCTTGCTTCACAGAGATGTTGTAAGGGTAACAATGAAAGGTTGAGATGAAAAGTCATCTTTTTCTGGTCTTTTATACCTTGTGAGAGCTAAGCTCATAAGGAAATAACATGGGAGCAGCTCTTGCTACAGAAATCATGAGGGGCAGTCACTGCTGCACTTCTCGCAGTAGGTTTTCAATCATAAGGGAGTGGGTGTTGTAGAAGGGCAGCCCATCCACTTCCATTTCTAGGCTGGCAGTTTTTCCACTGCGGACCCCATGCCGCACAAGTGCTTTCAGAAGATTTTCTTCCTTAAAAAAACAAAGAAATGGGAATTAATTAAAGTCCTGAGTCATACAAGAGAATCCAATAAGATCTTTATTTTAATTCTAGGGGTGACTGACAAAACCTCTGTATTTATTTTGACAGCCATGTGTTAACACTTTTTTTCCCTTGTCCAGAGAATATGTGTAGCATCTGGAACTTAGGGAGTGTCAAAAGGCTTGTATTCTTGATGGCTATTTAATTACTGAATGATACCATTGATCTCCACACTCCCTCACCCAGCACATTAGTGTCAGTTCAGAAACAGGATTCCTTTTTTTGCCTGGTTTGAAGGTCCCATATAGCACAAAGCAGATACAGAGGAACCTCCACCCAAAGTATCTCAAAAAGCTACCTGTCATTTCTTCAGCACAGCAGCAGGCTGCAGATGCATTTTGAAGGAAAAAGAACAGAAGAGTAAGACGACACATCAGGAAAAAAGGTTTCAGAGAGCGCCTGAATGAGCTGCAGAGTCACTTTCCTTTCCTGCACTTTCTGTGATCTTTGTGTGCCTTTTGCTCTCTGTCCTCTATTTCCTATTGATTTTCTGAGAATTCTGGTTGCTTAGGAAAAGGATGGGGATGAAAGAAAACCCTGAAACCCTGCTGCCTTGGGATTCTCTGAAATAACATATACCTTGTGTAGAACTACAACTCAATGTCACATTTATAACAGTTATTTTCTTGTTTGGCAGTAACGTGATCAGATAGCAAAGCACGTTCCAAGTTAATGTGTTAAAAGTACACAGAGGGAACCAAATCTTCAGCTGTGAGCTATGTGCTAGTTAGCATTGCAAGATGAAAAGATGGGACAAAATGAGCTCTGAAAAAACACTCCTTCTATGCACAGTGAAATTAGAAGACCTGGTTTCAAATGGACACGTGTCTAGCATAATCTGCTTTGCTTTTCATGTGGCATGAAATGTACAAAGTAAAACTCTTTCTACTGCTGTAGCATTTATTATGAAGAGAAATCATTTCTCTAATTCTGTTAATAAAAATCTAAGAAAAATAAAAAGCCTAGTCATGTCTTAGCTTCCCCTTTCCCCAGCCCTGAAGCAATTTATGTCAGACCTTGAAATAGACATGTACCTTTCCTTTCTTTCCTTTCTTTCCTAGGAATGCCTTTTCTCATCTTTGCTCTACTCTTCCATTTCCATTTGTGTGAGACCCTGATTTGATGGAAATTGCTATTGAAACAGCCCAACTAGTGTCTTTGACAAGCCTTTCTATAGGTCTAAACATTTTTCCATAGGAACACAGGCTTTCTAAACCATAAAGAATACAATAGCTTTAGATCTGAATTTAGACACAATATTGTTGTATTTTACATATAGAGTTTATGGCCAAAATATAAACAGTTATAAAAGAATTAAAGAATGAAAGCATACCTTGCATAGTCAGTTATGATAGAATTTTGATAACCTGCTTTCTGAATGCATTTTATAAAGATTTATCATGCATTTCCTGGTAATGCATCCTCATTCTTAGCTGCAATAAAGTTAAATGAGGCACTGGTTTTCTCTTTAAAAAACCCCCCACCCACGCATAGTTACATAGTGTCAGTCTTGACATCATGTAACAATAGAGAAATGACACAGCTATTTAAGGAATTACCTGGATACACCAGTAGCATACAGAATGCTGCTTTGTAACTTATAAAGTTATAAATATACATGAGCTAATGGCACGTGAATGCAAACATTCTGCTCTTTCTGCATGAGAGTTTTCCTAGCATTGAGCATCTGTATGCAAAGTGGTAAATTAGATCTCCTGTGTCAGAGGAGACACACCTGAACTGGATGCACAAAACATCATTACCAATGTGATGTGATTTGTTTCTCCTATGTATTTACATGTTGGAGCTCTTTGATCTGCTTACAAACAGGAAAAAAAAAAAGCTTGCTTGCTTAGTACTGTATAGCTATGCCTGATAAACCATATCCTATCATCCAATGCCATTGTTTCCATTTGTGAAGAACTTACACAGTGTATATAACACTTCCTTTACCTGTAAAGTGCTGTAACTGGTTCACAGTTCTCTCTTTAGTAAATAATTATATTGGGAGTGGGGTAACCAGAAAAATAATCAAATTAGTAGAAAAAGAGGAGATCAAAGAATTTGCACTTTATCCATGGAAAAACCCCTCCCTCATGAATGACCCATCTAAGAAAGAATACTAATCCAAATTTCACATCTTTTTATATTGCTCATTCATAAAGTAATTCATATTCTTATAGGTCAGAATTTCAAAATAAATACTATACAGCTCATTTCTTACCATTAATAAAGAAGTCAGTGAGAGCAACTGCCTGATCAGTAACCTGGTGGTGAGATGCAAGGAAATGTAGAGTTGACTGTAGGGTGTTTAGCATTAGCTATGTTTGGTTATGTATGGATTAATGTATTTCCCTACAGTCACGTTGGTATGAAAGTACCACCAACATCTAAAAAATCAACCCAGTGTTGCATCAGCCAAGATGATTATGATTCAACTCTACAGCTGAAAGGTAAGTAAAGAACTGTTTAGATCAAATTGTTTCTTGCTCATCAGATTCTCAAGAAGGAACAAATGCTTTGTGTTATCTCTTATTAAAATATATGCAGAGACTAATCCATGCACTTAGAACAATCTCAGCATTCTAGCCAGTGGAAATGGAGAGCCCCACAGTTCTGGAGTCTGTGGAAGCTCAATCCTGACACTGCTTGAACACAAGGCTGCAGAGAAATAACATTTGTGTTTCAGGGAAAGTCTTCATTTAGTAATTAAGATCAATAGTTTTCATGGAAGAGATGCCATTTTTGGAAGGAAAATAAAACCCGTTATAAGAAAGCTGCTTTGGGCTTAGGCACTCCTTCAAATTTTGTCTTTCCAGCTACAGACAAATACAAAAAGTGAGGCGGGTCTGTGTGGTGGTGCTCTTGATTTTACCATGGTAATTATCATAGCATTAAAAGAAGCTGTAGTGGGCAGAAAGTAGCCATATAAACATAAATGGTCTGATTTTTTTTTAATATATTAATGGAGTATGTGAACACTAATGTGTTCACTCTTCTGCACTGTTTACTGTTGTGTGGTTTATAATTAAAGACACCATATTCTTTTGTCAGACATTTTCTAATTTTCTCTCCTCCACAAAACTTTTTCCATTAATTTTATCTCAGAAGACTTTAGTATTTTAGTTTCAGTGGCTCATTATCAATATTCCCAGCTGTATAGCTTCATAAAACAAAAAGGATTTCCTGTACACAACATCACATTTAATTACAGTATCTCATTAGCAGGAATTCTGATCATAGTAGTTTTTAGGATGTGTTAATTTAAAGGGCAAAACCAGTAGATGTGTCTGGAAGAAAACATTGAAAAGTGAAAAGTAATGAATCTATTTTTTTGAAAAGAATGCACTGAAAGGTGTCATATGATTTGTTAAGTCAAAGGATAAGTGGCCATGTGGCTGTGCTAAATGTTGGGATCTGCTTCAGTTATACAACCTTTAGATGGAAAATCCAAACAGCAAAATAAAAATTAAAAAAGTAAGAAGATCTACTTTAAAATAGTTAAGAGGTGATTTGTTGGATTATATTTTGCTTAGTTAGCCTTTCTGTAGGTCACAAACTTACTGGTTTTTTCCAAGTGTCTATAGAGGTACCCTGCCAATAAATTTAATTTTGAAGTTTCTATGTTATTACAAACATGGAACAAACCTTAATTGATCATTGAGTGCGGGGTTTGGCTTTTTGCTGTTGGTTTGGTTTGTTTTTGCTTGTTTGGTGCCTCTTTGGGGGGGGCTGGGGGTGTGTTCTTGTTTTGGTTTTTGTTTTCTTTATTTGTTGTTGTTTTTGTTAGTTAGTTAGGTTGGTTTGGTTTGTTTGAATGCTGTCAAGTTAAAAATAGAGCCATGTGCTTAGAAGATGAGCACAGATCACAGTAATTTCTCACCCCTCTCAGTCTGGAACCTTTGCTTTCCCAGAATATCCCACTGTTCAGAGCTTCACTAGTCAAAACACATTTTAAAATAGTCATTTGCAAGCCTTTCTCCAGCTTTAGTTTAGAAATATTCCAAAATATTTATAGGAAGTTTCTAACAACTAGAAAAGCTGGAAAGATAAGAAGTATGAAGAAGTATGGAGTGGCTTCTGTATCAGGCCTGTGACTTGATTTTGGAAGAGAAATGTCTCTAAAGGAGGCTACAAGAGTGATTTATAGAATCATGAAGGGTGCTAAGGAAGTAACCAAGGACAAGGATTTTGTGCACTGCCCATAAAATCATAGCACTGTCTTGCACTTGCTGCCTATTCAACAGGGATTCCCCAAAGTCACAAAAAGACCATGTGAAAATAAGATTGGACTGGACTGGACAGGATTTAGTGGCTGGTAGCTGATTCCATCTATGTGTCACAAGCAAGTGACAATTTCCTGGCCCTCCATAAATTACCTTGGTAACCGATGGAAGTGCTGATAGCCAGACCATCTTCTTCGATAGCCGTGGAAACCCAACAGCTCTCCTCAGGTAGCGGTCATGTATTGCACAAGTGTTGAGAATATACAGAGCACAAGCAATGGCATATCCTCCCCAGTTAGAGACCCCTGCAGAGGAATGTCAGCATGAAACCAAACTGTATAAACCCCACCAAGAGTTATTGCAAAGCTACCTGACCTGCATAAGTCATCAGGCAGGTCCAGGCATAGCAATGGTGAAATATACTGTGGGGATGAATTAAATAGACATGAATTTGGGACATTCACTTCAGAAATAGACAATTGCTTAGCATATTACAATGTTTTCAGGAGTATTTCAGATCAAACTTCTGCAAGGTTTCATATAGCTTAGTCTGTGTTTTCTCTTTCCAACAAAGGAAAAGCTCCAATCACTCAGATCACTTCTGCAGCCTTCCTTGTTTTATTTAAGGTGTGATTTTTCAAGAATATTCAGGATCTACTTAACTGTTTCCAATTAAAAGCACTTTCTCCATGCAACATCCACAGATTTCAGACATTCCTGTTGCAGCTGTAGTTGCTAAACTATTCAGAAAATTGACAATACAGAGACAGATTTGTTTGCTTTGTCATACAAAGAAAGGGCCACTACAATTAGTTGGAAAGACAAATATTTTCTTGACAATTCTATTCTCACACATCAACAACTCTCCCAGCACCCCAAACAATCCCTTACCAGCTACAATAGTAAAATCAGCTTCCACATCACAAGCTATAACATCTCCATTTTTTATATGCTTCTTTACAGCATCCTTTACTTTGCCCATCCCCAATTCATTTCCTCCATCTCCAACACCTTTATTAAAAGAGAAAAAAACAAATTAGTATGAACCTAGTATACAACTAACAATCCATTTAGACGACATCCACTGTCTTCCTCAGAGTCACTGTGATGGTTCAAAGCTCCTTATGAGATGATTTATCCTTTTTCATCAGAAGTGTTTAAACACAGAAGACTAAATGAAATAGCTGAAAGCATCACCTCACACATGCTAACCATAACCACAAGTGTATATGCACAATCTATGCTGTACTGGTGCAGGCAAAAGAAATCAAAATTACCCCGTGCTCGTGAACTGCAAACAGAATTAAGATAGTAAAATTTACTTACAGAACACCTTACATGAGTGGTTTGTATAATGAATTATCATAACTACATTAGCAAAAATAGAGAAAGAAGATAGAAAACAAATCCAAAATAAACCTGAGGAATTAGTCTATGATTCCATAATAAAGCAAGCATAGAAAGCTGGGGTTTATTAAAAGCTTTAATTAAAAAAATAGATTAAGAGTAGCAATTATCACAGAATGATAAGCAAAAATATATGTAAGGACTTCAGTAGAAGTAATATTTACTGCACTGGCAATCTGTTCCATACAAGTCACTATCATTCTGCCACAGTGTACAAAGACCCCAGCACTGTGTTCATTTATTCTGTAATTTATGAAAATAATAGCTAAGGTTTGGGGTTTTTTTAAGTGTTCATATATTCAGGCTGTGGGGCCTTGTTTTCCATTGGTCAAATAGAAACATTATGTACTTGTCTCAGGAAAATTCTAGGCAACCCTGTGTCTGAGCTATAAAATGGTTAAATGGTATTCAGAGATCTGGAGATGATGAGAACACATAAGCTAGCATCCTGTGTGAAAGTTGGATAGTACCTCTACTCTCTTACTAAGGTATAAAATACCCCAACACACACAAAAGAATCCACTTGTATAAATGGAAATTAACATTTCTCTTTCACCCGTTGGTCTAAATGGCATCTTCTCAAGTTTGAAGATTTTATAGAAAAATCCTAGTCAGTGTCTGTGAAACAGCACAGTGAAGAGATCACTGCAATGTATCATATTTGAATTTGAAATGTGACTTTGCCTTAATGCATAGCATGTGTTACAGGAGAGGAATTACAGTATTTATAGTTTACACTTCAAGCCCTGAAAATCGATAATGTTAGCACTGATAGTAACTGCATAAATATCTCACATAAGTCTGCAGCAAATTTCTTTTTTAAGTGTAATTGAAAATAATTTCTCAGTGGCAATTTTTTAACTCCTTCAAGTCTGTATGGTCAATGGGAGCATAACTGAGTGACATCTTTTTCTTATATATAAGGATTCAGCATGTACCAACTGGTCTTTTTTCTTATCTGCTTTAATAATCTGTTCACATTTATTTTTGGTGTTGGGATTTAATGGTGCTATCTAAAAATATGTTGATAGTAGTACTTTTCAGCTAGGTAATGACATAACATGGTGCCTCTATCATCATATATAAACTTAGTAGTTGCTACTGTTCTGTAAGAATCTACACAATGCTTTATTTTTCTTACATTGAAAATCCAAAACCTTGCTCTCAAAATTCTTTAAAAAGGCTAAAATGAATTCTTGTCCTTTGAAGATCATCAACAGTTTCTTTAACTGAAAGGTACTAATCTCTTAGGGTGTTTTTTATCAGCCTTATTTCACTTTTTTTTGATTTTGTGGAAGTCCTGTCATCAGGATGGCTATGTGGTTAGTGGATCTACTGCTGTGGATGGATCTCATTAGCATTGGACTGGGAAGAAAGAACACCACCCCAGAAATTTTCCTGTACCGTCCATGTTTTTTTTTTCTCTACACTTTGGCAGAGGATTTGTTTTATTGTACATTTCCAGAGATTCACCTGACAAAACACGTCCATCTACACATGAGCCAGACAGCTAGACTCCTTCTGATGTCAGCAGAGAGAAAGAGACCCTTCAAACATTTGGTTCATCTCACCCCAAGGCAGGTATCTCAAATATAGGTGTCTGAAAATAGACGAGATGAATCCTCTTTTCCTAAAGGCCTGAGTTCTCTCCAGGCAGAGGAAAAATAGTTCTGCTGGATCTTCCATGCAAGTTTTCACTGACTACATTGGTTTCTGAAACAACATTCAAGAAAAACGCAGGATATTGCAGCCTTCTGTGCTCAAAATCATTCGTATGAAAAGGAAACAAGTCTGACCATATTTTTTCATTCAGTGCTTTGAAAAGCTTTTCATTAGCTCCAATATAAATAGTGTATAATGATGTCAGTTGTGTGACAGCTGAAGAAATAGCGTGTGGTTTTGGTAACACCTCAATCTTTTATTTCAATCTTTTGTGAAAAATGAGTTCTTCCAACCTCAGCCTTTCATGTCTTCTTATTTTGTGTATTTCTGAAGGTTGCTGCTTACTCCATGACTTTTTATGATAGCAGTACCTATACAGTTGTAGGAATTGTTCGTGGTTTGTCCGTGGTCAGATTTCAAGGTCACATATATTTTAAACCCAGATCTTAATTGAAATGCAAATTGTGACAGCAATTAAGCAGCATGTAGCAAATGTTCTAACATTTCCCCTCTCTGCCTGCTAACACAGTACTTCTTGCCACTGAGCACACTATATAAAGACTTCTGTAAGGCTGAAAACTTGATCTTTCTCATGTTCTCTTCTAGTCTATAATCTGAGCAGCCTGCCTAATGCTGTACAGGATTTGCATTCTATTCTGGAACTGGACATATGCCTCCAAATTCCTACTAACCACGAAGAAATTCAAAGATAGCCCCGACAGAAAAACTTATCATAATCACAGCAGTACATTGTCATCTGTAATGAACAAGATGCAAAGGCCACAGCCCAGACTCAAGCCTTGTTAGGCTTTGGCAGAAACAGATTGAAAAAAAATAAAATCACAGCCATCCCAAGAAATGATAATCAAATTTTAAAAAAGACACAAGAAAGTCAGTGTGATAAGCAAAATAAAAATGTTAACTAGCTAACAGACAACCTAAGAAACAATTACATTATTTTACTCAATTAGTTCCCCAGTGTGGACTATCCGTGTACACAAATGCCACGGGAGATCAGAGCAGGTACCTTCATGATCTTTTGAAGCCTCTGACTTGTTAAATCATTTTCTATGCAGACTTCTCTTCAGAGAAAAGGCACAGCAACTGGACACAGTGAATCTGGGTAACCATATTTTTTCTTCTTATTCACACACCCATGATACTTTTAATTAGCAATAACTCATAGTATATTGGAATATTCATGGAACGTTTAAAACAGACTAAGTTCTGCTGAACAGATTCAAATTCCCACCTTGAAGAACACTCCAAATGTCATCACATCAATACTGTACTGTGAGCTGCTCTGGGAGATATTTTAAGAAATTAGGGTATTTTTATTAAAAGACTCAGGATGTGATGTTAGGCAAGTAGCTGGAGAGACCTTTTCCTTGTCTAAAGACAGGGACAAGAATTGTAATTAACTGCAGCAGATAAAGATCTGGGGCATTTTGCTAAACATCTTTACGAAAAAAAGCTTTTCCTGTCTTTATAAAGTCAGTCTTTGGCTTTCTGGCGAAATTGCCCACAGAGTGCCATCTAGAGTGCATCTTTTTGAATCTTGAAAGTTACTCCTTAGGAACAGGAAAAAAAATTAATTAAATCTAAGTAAAAAGTATTGCATATTTTAAAATAATACAAAAAGTGCCAGTGAACTCTTCTGCTATACAGCTTCTAAATGATTCCAGTAGAATGAAATCAAGACTATTATCAGAAATTAACTCTGCAGGACCCCTCTAAATTCTTTGGAAAATTCTGAAAAATAGCAACATGGAGAAGTCAAAGTTTCCTTGCTTTTGGGAATACCTAGGAGTGACTCCACAGCACCAGAAGAAGAAAAATGCCCAGATCAGCAGACGTGTTCTGATGTGACTGAAATCAGTCTGGCATGGGCATTTTTTTCTCATTTTGTGACACTTATTTATAGTTTTGCTTCTAATATTTATATAGCTTATCTATCTCCCACCTCTGTTTTGGGCCACATGGTGTAGCAGGAAGCATTTCATTGCACAAAGACATTACACAACACTTGATATACACACCTTGATCTACGGCATATTCTTTCAAAACCAAATAAAAGTAAGTTTTCTGGAAAAAAAAGAACTATCAACAAAAGAGAGGAGCACCATGTTGACAAAAACATTCTTATTAGGCATAGCAGTCAATGCTAAAGTGGTTTTGGCAGGAAAGACAATGTACTCCTTTAAAGTTTTTTACTGTATACCTATATTTTGTTAAGAGAAGGCACTACTGCAGTAGATGCAAATATGTAATCCCTGTTTTGGAGAATGCTAAAAGCACTATAAACTGAGATTCTATCCAGATGCTGTTTTAACATAGGTACTACCATAGTTAAGATAACCATAATATTTTAGTGTGTAACATTTCAATTTGATAGTCATTTGCTGCCTTTCACACAGAATAAAGTCAGTGTCAGAAACTACACTTAGAGAAATGCTTGTATGCACACTGATGTATTGATAATACACACATCTGGGCTTGTTTTTTTGTCCTTAAATAACTTCAAAATCAACTTCATTTTTCTTCAGCTGTGAGAAACCTCCAGTAGAATCTGGTATTTTTTTCTCCAGCAACGGTCTCTTTAAATTGAACCACAACAGCCAGCTGTAGCCTGCAAGCACTTCCCCAGCACCTGCCTCCTGCTCTCCTTCACCTCCAGTAAAAGTTCCTGTTCTGCACTTCACTTGCTTCTGAGTACGTAAAACAAATGCACACATACCTGTTGTTGTGACTCCTGGAATGCTTCGTGCAGCTAAAAATAGTTCATCTATTGGATCCACAAGATGTTTAATGTTAACTTTCCTGGCATTATAATAATTGCCATCAGCAGCCATCCCAGCACGCTCTATTGCTATCAGGTGATCAAATCTGGTTAATGAGGAGTGAAAAAAAAACAAAGGCGAGGAGTCAAATTTGTGATTCTCACATAGCAAGCTCTTCTGGGGGCTGCTTCTCCTGGTGTGCTTGGTGCTACTTCTTGATCATTCGGGATTCAAGGTAAAACTTGGCTGCTGTTTTGTTATTTCTGAATGTAGTTCTCTACAGTTTATTTTTGAAAGTTAGTACAGTTCCTTTAGAACTTTAGTGCAACTCCCTCAAACCACATTTGCCACCACGAAATGGAGAAGTTCCTAAGGTCCTCCTAACCAGCAATTCCTTGGGTCAGGCACCTGGCCTTGCTCTGTTTCATGCTAAAACTCATGGTATCTTGTAAAACATTAGTCTCTGGGAGTGTTTTAAAAGAAAACAAAAAAGTGGCAAATTAATGACCCCTAAATCCTCGTTAGTGCAAATACAGCCTCTGCTTACAGTATATTGCTTGTCAAATGTTTGTTTATTTCTAGGTAGGGAGTTTTTTGGTTTGGGTCTTCAGATTTGGGGGATTTCTCTGTAAGTCTGTGGCTATTTAGATAGTTATGAAAGTAGACAGATGTACTGCAGATGTCCTACATTTTAAGCAGAATTTTACTACTCATTTCTTCATTGCATGTCCAAATTACATTATGTTGTTTCTGTTTCTCCAATTGTACTGTCAAGAGATTACTAGTTTTGCTGAATTACTTAACATTTTTGTGGGTGGGTATCTATAATGACTCCAGAGGCTTTATACAGGTTAGCTGACTGGTTTCAAGAAACACTTCAGCTTTTTGGGACTGTGCAATCAATTGTAATAGAAACTGGCTGTAATTATATTATGCATAGGTATAAACCACATTTTTTAATCACTACCTAAAAAATGAAGATAGTATTATGTGTACTATTATGGACTAGAATTACAGCGTTGTGCAAAGAAGTGGCAATTGAATAAGTTGAAACAAATACCAGGGTAAAAGATCTTTTTATTAAGGAGAACAAACTGAAGGCAACTACGTTAAAGTGCTTTGCAAGGAAAGTTCAAAAAAAAAGAGCAATGTATGCTTGCTTAAATGAAATGTAATTGTGTGTTAAGTAATGAAAGGTGTGTACAGCTACACAGCATACTCTCTGGTGCACTAACCCTAGTCACACTTTGTAGAACTCTGAATTTTTGCCCAACATTGTATAGCCAGCAATGCATATGCAAACAGTTAAAATCAGGATTGAGAAGTGCATGCATACATCTATAGTTTTTGCTTTGGCTGCCTAAAGACAATAGGATGATCACTTCCCCACTGTTACAAACACATGACATTTTATTAAATCAGACAGTGTGTGTATATCTTTAGCTATGGAATAACAGCTGAAGAGCTTTTAGAAATTTTTCAAGGGAAAAGAGCTATTGATATATAAAGTATTAACTCATCTTTTTTTTTCACTCCAGAAATGCATAGTTGCACAGTAACATGGAATTCTGTATGTTATGTGTGCTCCTATAGCAATGTTTGACTTCAAAGTTTATTTTGTTCATTCTAAGTCTTAAGGATTCACTTGCGCACATTATACCTGCTTAGGTCATGGACATTATTTTAATGATAATTTTACAGTAGAGTATGACACCTTCTCAAAAACTTAATACACATACCTAGGTCTTCTAGGATTCCCATTCTCACATAAAAACATTAAAGCTGAATCATCATTTTCCCTTTGATAACTCAATAAAGGGATAGGTTTCTTTAGGATTCCTGTAGGAAAACAAACTACAATTCAGATGCTGTGTACTCTTTTTTTTTTTTTAATGCATGTTTAAGTTTTTTTATTAAAAAAAAATGCAGAACAGTTAGAATAGCAAGGACTCAATGTCTTTGCACAGTTCTTTCCTGATAAGCTCCCTGCATACTTACATTAATTTAAATTCATTTGAATGTTAGAGCTGGTAAATAGGACCTTGAGATATAAAAGAGGTCTTTAAGAGTAAGAGCAGGCATCCAGAATTTATCACTAACAGCTAATCCAGAATCAGAACCCAGATACGCAAACGTTGACACGGTGCCAGTTGGGTTGAACGGAATATCATTGTAGCAAAGCTGATCCCAGTTTAAAGGATGAACTCTGGTTCATTCTCCAGGATAAAAAAAAAATCTGTACTAAGTGACAGCGAGATTAACTGAAGCAAACCTTGGCTCAAACTGGCAAGACAAAAGCTGAAAAAACATATGTCTTACCTAGTTGAACAGCCTCTTCAATAATCTTTTTATTCAGACTCATGGCTCGTTGATCTGTTACCATAGCAACCTCTTTCTCCAAGGCCTGCAACAGAGCTGCAATGGCGAGGGCTCCCGGGGGCCCGTCGTTCTCTTCTGGTGGCTCATAAGTGAAGTGGGTAGGAAATCCAGTGGTTATCAGCACCGACCGAGCGTGAGAGATGGACAGGGAAGCCTTCAGCAGCTCGTCTGGGCGGCACAGATGAATTATCCCCCGGTCTCCTAGAAAAGTATTTTTACAGAGAACAGTAGACTTCAGTTCATCATTCTCCACTTGAAGCTGCTGTGTGGGTGAACTTGCATACTTTAATGACATAAAATGGGTTAAAAAGAAAACCTCTGGTCAAGGCAGGAATTGGGGTAATTTCCTCAGGAAACCTAGGAAGGTGTAGGATGTGAGTAATGAAAATAATGGGCTGTGCTTCCAGGTTAAGAATTTCTGTTAACTGAACTTTAAAAATTACTATACCTAACATTTCTGTGTATTTTCTTTTTCTGAGAACTTAACTGCATATTGTTTCCTTTCCCTTGACCCTCTGCTTTCCTCTAATCTGTGGTGACAGTCTTGACAGGCTATGTCTAGCTACTGAAGCTAGATTGCCACTCCAGCATCCTAGAGCTTAGGAAAATTCTGATGCAGACTTCGTATGAGTCAGCTGGTCCTTTGTCTCTGTCTAACTCTATTCTCTTAGGAAAGAGCTAATTCCCCAATAAATTCCACTTAATGAAGTGATTAACCACAGAACTGAGGTTTTGGAGACATTACAAGTTACCAGAGGACTTATAAACTCAAATAATACAGTGGTATCCAGGTGATTGCTAAAAGATCTTATAACACTTCATGTAGTAGAGAACCATGTTATCTGACTTTGAGAAACAGGTGAATATTAACAGATGAGTCTTCTCATGGATTAGTCCTAAAGAGGCAACACTGAGTTATCTCTGTCTGCCTTTTCACTGCTAGAACATTTCCTATCCCTTCTCCCTTCCCTGGCACTCAGAAACACGAGTTCAGAGCACAGTCCTTTCAGTTTGCTAACGCTCCTGAAAGCCACAAACACCAGCATATTGTCCAAATGTTCTTGGTCTGATACTGAGAGTTAAGCCCTCACTATTGTTTTCTAGCCTCCTCATATCTTCACCTTTTGCACCTCCCTCCCCTTCCCCCTCCCTGCACTTTCCTCTTTTTGTCCTCAATTTTCCCTTTGTGATTTATCCCTCTGTTCCTTATATGTAACATACAGGCAGACATGGAAAAAAGTTCTGAAAAAATCTTAAGTTACAGAAACAGGGAATATTAGTCTCTGAGGAGTGGGGTATATTACCTGAGATAAATGCCCATACTCTACCTTTGGCAATAAAATGAGGTAACAGTTAAGTTAGGTCCTGTATTTCTGCAAAGCATGCCATTGTACCAAGCTGAACTTCAGAGAGTGGGAAAAGGAGAGGCCTTGTGAGTAAAAATAGACAAACCCAAGTATATGCATGAGCCCAGACCTGGAGCTTGAGAGAGCTGTGAGTAAGCTGTTTTCCACTACTGACTACAGAGGATTTCAGAAAATTTATGGGAAACTGAGTTGCAAATCTACAGCAGACAGAGGTGACTAAGTTGGTATTTTAGGAATGGTTATGCTCTTCATTTTGCCTTTATTTCCCTCTCCTCTTCCTTGTGCACACATTCAGCCCTACCTCTTGATCTTCTGTGGTGATCAGGTCACTTTGGTCGATCACACAACACCTCAGTGATGACTATGTCAGCAGAGCTTGATGTAATTCCAGCCCTCAGAGAGGGATGTTGCAAAAGCACATGCAACTACTCAAATTTTCTGGTAGGAGCACAATAGCCATGAATGTACATCAAGAAACATGCTATTTACTCAACAGTGAAGACCTGTCTAGCTGTTACCAGCACGCTGAGGTGCCTTGGACTTTACATACTAATTTCAGTTTTATTTGGTAACAATTCTTATTCCCTGTGGACTCTGCAGGCTGCTGTGAACACCGATGCTCCTGTGTACTTTGAGAGTATGCAGTCCTCAAGGTCAGATATTCCACTGCCCATAAGTGTGAATGGTTTTGGCAAGACTCTCATATTAAGTGCAGTAACAGAAAATGTAGGACATGGTTATATTAACTCACTGTATTCCACAGAGAATTTTAAAAGAATTCTTAACATCTCATTTAGATTCTTACTGTGTTCTTGAACTTTATGACTATCTAAAAAAGCAGGAAAATTCATATCTACCTCATAACAAATCTGCTAAAGGAAGAGAGTTTTGGTTTTACCTGGATCTATTCCAATTAGGGTTTCCAGAGTCTTTATCTTTTGGGCTGCTTCTGTTGACACAATACTATAGTGCAGAGGATCTTGAGAAATGCAGTAGACTTGTGGGACTTCTCTTGAGGATGTGATTATGCTATTGTCATTCTTTAGGTCAGTAATGAACATACAGCCAGGAGAATGAGTAAAAGCTAAGGGAGCTCCTAAAATGGGTGAAAAAAACTTCAGTTAAATAGATTGTTATTGCAATATATTGAAATATCAGAATGATAAAACTGCAAAAATCTGTTTATCAATACAGAGTCCTTGTCTGATTACACCTGTATTATAAAAACAGGTGATATTCCAATTTACAAAGCAGCAATTAAGATACTTTGAGAAAGATAAGTATGCATATACATCTGAAAAAGTTTTCACTTTAAAAAAAATCATGTGGGCACTTGAGAATCAGGGTTTTTTTTACAATATCCTCTTTGGTATCAATGTGAAGCAATTTAGGAACTGAACACTGCTAAGTCTGTCAGGAATTGGCAAGTCCGAAAATTGGGTTTGGCATGCATGAAGAAACTAGTGCACTGACATAAGAACAAGTTAATGCTTAAGAATAAAAAAAATTTCTAGGTTCTATAGTGTTGCTGGAAGCTATAGTACCTTTGAATAGCCTTGTATCTTTGAATAGCCTTGTAATACTTGTATGACAAACATGTCAACTGCTGCCTGCTGACAAGGAGTACCCCTTTATCAGATTAGGAAAATGGGGGCTAGCATCTCTGCAC
The DNA here is from genome assembly GCA_013399075.1 of Chloroceryle aenea. NCBI lineage: Eukaryota > Metazoa > Chordata > Aves > Coraciiformes > Cerylidae > Chloroceryle > Chloroceryle aenea. The sequence goes on from VWZY01012111.1 coordinate 164,702, forward strand.
AGGTCTTGCTGATCTAGCTAGGAGACCTATAAACTGGCAAGGAATAAAGGTGACCAGGAAGCCTTAGCAAAATGAGTGTGACCAGCATCTAAAACCCTGGTGAACAATAAGGGTTCACCTGACAGTGTAGTAGCTCTCTAAGCAGAAAATATTTCTTAGAATCATCTAGGTTGGAAATGACCTGTAAGGTCATTGAGCCCAACCATNACAAGCCAGGATGCCATTTGCATTTACTGTCTTTATACTGTCTCTAGTATTTGCTGTCTTTATACTAACTTAAATATAATCTAAATCAAGAATTCTGAATTTGGCAGAACTGGTACGTTGTTGGGTAAATACAACTGGTAAACTGGTACACTTAAAAAATCTTACTTCGCTAGGATGGTGAAAATAAAAGGAGGAAATATTTCTTATGTATGTATATGCTTGCTGCTTTGGACAACAGATTGTAGAGGTTGGCAATTTCTTTCCTTTCCCTGCAACAAGGATGTATGAGAAAAAAAAACAAAACAAAAAACTGTTGGATAACATAGGAAAGAGTAGAATTTTCAGTCTGGATTTGGACTGGAGAAAAGGGATTGTATCTAAGAAAGAAAACCAAGTTTCTGCTCCTAGGGCTGCCTGTATTTTCAGCAGGTGTTGAGAGCAGTTTAGGTAAACATATCTGTAAGGAACAATAAGGATGTACGAGATACTGCAACTCCTTGTAGAAGGATGAAGCAGATGTCCTCTCAAGGCTGTTCCAATTATACTTCTTAGGATTATTAAGATGATTTTTCAATAAGAAGTAAAATCATTAGTGATTAAGAGCAGTATATAATACTGCTACTATGATTTTGTTGCATTCACTTGCTCTTTGTGCTCATGCCTGTTACAATGACTGGGCAAAGTGCAGGACAGCTCTGTGCAGAGGACAAAGCTTCATTTAGGTAAAGAGTGTCACATTTATTTCACTTTGGAACAAAATCTAAAAGCTCAAAAATCTTAATGAGAAAATTATGACCTCTTTTCTAGGTCAATCAATTTGCTAGCTCTTGACAACATTTTGGAAAAGTTTCTGGATGCGCCTTATTTTTTTTCCATCTTTTTTTCCCTTTACTCTTGTTTTACTGCAGTGTAATATAAAATAATATTTTAAAATGAATCAGCTTAAAAATTAATGTCTTTAAAAATCCAGTTTTTAATAATGCTTTAAAAAGATGTTTTGATGCTGAGAGAACTTCAGATTTCTGCCTTTAAAATTCTCAAGGAATAGTGATGAAATTTCAGTAACAACTTCCTTTAAGGTGGACCTGTATTTCACAAAGGAAGTGGTCTTGATAGATGTTTGGGGGTTTTGTTGTTTGGGTGGGGTTGGTTTAGCTCACCGTAAAATCAAACCTACTGATCAGCTACCTCAATCCACATTACCATAAAACAAAAAAAGGGGGAGAGAAAAAGAGATTGAAGGATAGTTTAAAAAGGACCCAAGCATAGTACATACTGCAGTTGATGACTGCTTCTACTCCTGTTACTCCACAGGCCCAAAACACTGGAATATCACCAGGGTGAAGGTGAACTGGGTCTCCATAGTCTGGTTTAGAAAGATCTTGTATTCCCAGCAGACCTGGAATTTATAAAAACTGGAATCGTGAGAGATTCCAATTAAACAGTAACACAGCAAAGCCAGTGTGTGTGTGGACCCCAAACATCATTCAACAACACTGAGCTAGGATTGCAACAGTGGCAAGTCCAATTGAAGTGGCATATTTAGTTTGCCTTTGAGTTTGCTCACAACCTGAGCAGATTTGTTTTCCCTTTTTGTATGTCAGTATCAGCAAATTGATTTTTACATCAGTAAAAATGTATTTTATTTCTGCAAAAAACCACAAGCCAGACATACATTATGTGTTTCCAAAATATTATAAATCTTCACCACCAATAGAAGAATTATATTAATAACACTGGCAAACAAGAATAAATGACTGCAGTGCAAAATGGGTTCTTTCTAGAAAGTGTTATCTACTGCTTTAGCTTCCTACACTCTTTAGCTAGACAATTGAGCATCATCTCTTTCACCTGTCTGGGTTGGATAACTACATCTCACCCAGCCTTTGCTAAATAGGCTTTAGCTTTATTCCAACACTTGTAATATTCTGGGTCATTCTAAGCACTTACTCCCTTGATTTGTTTTTAAATTCTACAGATGCTTTAATATATCACTGTCTTTTCTGGAATGAATGTATATAATTATAATAATTTACTCTGTTAAAAATGAAAGAGTAGAGACCCTCAGTTGCCCAATTATCTTGCTGCTCTACTTAAAGTAGTGACTTCTTACTAGTATCTCAGATTTAAGCACTCAGACCAAATATATTACTGGGGTGTCGAGTTAACCAATGACTTCTCCTTCCATGCTCTGGAAGTTTTTTAAAATATTCTTGTCATATTTCTATTTATTCTGTCTTATGTGCTATGCTCAGTGTATCCTATTTCAATATTTAAAAAAAATAATGTGGTATTTACTTTCACAGTCATCCACTAAGACGTAAAATGCATCCACACATACTTCTCCCCATGTTGTCAATCATTGCTACCCTGTCACTAGAATCTCTGACAACAAGAATGTATTCACATATAAATGAAACTGCATACATTTTAGAATAATGTGATTATACTTTTTTTACCAAAACCACCCCTGTCATATAACTTATTTACACCAGACAGCTATTTCTTATCTAAGAAATCTGTGTTCAGCTCAATCAAAATCTTTTTATTTTTTTTCCCCCCTCCTCAATTCAGGTTTGTGACCATTAGAAAGGAGAAAACCATAATACATTTACTGGTGCCAGTATTTCAGACCTACCACTTCCCATGATTCCTCCCTTCATCTTTATGCATAGTAAAGAGTATGAGTAGTAAAGATGAACGGGACTGACCAGGGTCACCAATGTGAATTGGTGCTCCATGGGCTTCTTTTAATTCAGATGTTGCTAGCACAGTGGCTTCCAACTTTCTTTCTGGAATAGGTCTCATTGTGACTACTAAGTTGCAGCAAAACGTAGAAACACCGTAGCAAGGCACAGCTGTCTGGCAGTTTAAAGAAATCCAAGGTGTTAGCAGTAATATTGAATAATAATTCTATAGTATTAAAAGAAGTAAGTCTAAAACTTTGTGCTGTACATGAATTTAGAAAGGTAGCATGCTAACAATAATTTTAATATTTTTTTTAGGGAAATATCCCATCCTTCAGTTTCTTTCTATAGATCACTAAAATTTTCAACACTGCATTTCTTGCTTTGGTACACGTAGTGAGCTCAGTATAACCTGAATACTGTCAGAAAACAGCAGAGTGGTTGCTATACAGAAAAGGAAAAGAACTAATAAAAAGTATCACACAGTCACAATTCTTCTTGGTCTGGATCTAGTGCTCTGTAACATGCAAAGGTCAGGATCTCTGGCCGCTGGCAATACCCACTCCCACAGAATCAACATGCCAGTTCAAAATGTGCCTCTAGAAAGGTTTTATGGAGGTAATCATCCACACTGCCTAGGATGCTGAAGCACCTTTTCTATTCAGAAATAAAGCAGTCTGACTTTTTAGACCAAAATGTCTGATATCTAGGTTGCATTTGGACATAAACAAGATCTACAGACAGCTAGAGCAGTATAGAAAATGTTCATTAACAATCTTTTATTATAAAATTACACCTGTCACCAAAGAAACACACTGTACAGATATTCACAATATAAACAATAGCATTTTTCCAGTTCTGAAATGTTATAAGCAGATATATAGTTGTATTTTTTCTTTAAGCTTGGCAGAAGGACTTAGGAGATACATTTGTGCCTTCATTTTGACCAGGAGTATAGCAAAAAGAATGTGAAATAATAACACTGGAGGCAAAAAGAACCTTTGTCTAGTAGAACAGCATCCAAACTAAATGAAAAAGGCATGCAGGTGTGTACTTAAGTGTTCTTGATATTAAGGGGTCTACCTACAAGAGCCAGAATTATTCTAGGATTTCTGCTGACATTAAAATCTGCACCATAAACTTTCTGAGCACAGTTATCATTTTCAGTGCTGTGGTAGATACGTCAAATCTTTGGGAGCATCTTCTGTCCCAGAGGTCTGGGTTCACAGCAAATAAGCAGTTTAAAGGCTCTACTGCCAAAGGAAAAATCAAAACTGTGTCTGTCATTCGTGCAGAAGAAACTGCTACTGTCACGGCTCATAAAAGGAATGTTCTTCCTGCAAGGCAGAGCTGGTACGGAGAGCAGGACATGGATAAAGTCATGGTCAGAAGAGTGCATGGGTCATCAGTTGAAATAGAGAAGGCAGGCAAGAACAGAATCCAGATTAAATGGCTGCCACAGCTCAGTTGGAATAACTCTGTCACCATAAACTAATAAAAAGCAGACTGGCCTTGCAGGAAGTTGAGAAAAGCAGTGAAATGAGACTGGCTGTATTCTACCCTGTCTTTTTATGCATTCAGCTCTAGAACATGCCTGAAGTTACTGTATGGGTAGGAAAAAAAGCTCTGATTTTGAGTAAGAGGTATATGAACATCATGCGACTATGGACAAATACTCAAAGGGACAGTTATGACAGAGACTATGTGTGTGCTTAAACTTACCTTATACATGCTTACATTACATTTTTGCTCAACGTTTCTTACAGGAATGCCAGCATTTTGTATTGCTTTCTCAAAAGAGAAGCTGCAGCCTAAATAAAAAGTGACCATGTCCTTAAGTTGTTCAGAATATTCCTTCAGGCTTTCCAGCGATCCAGTACAAGCTCCATGCTCATACATTTTGTACTGCAGGCAGTCAGTTCTAGTGAGATAAGAAGTTAAGACAGCTTTGTCATTTTGTTTTGAAAACAAGGTGAATTTTTTGAATTGAAATTAACCCAAAATCAAAACACAAGATACAGCCTACTTGATCTATTTCTTTTCTTTCTGGGTAGCAATGAAACAAACACATGTAAAAAACCCAGAACATCTTATCCTGCATAAAAAAAACCAAACAACCCAAACCAACCAACCAACCAAAAAAACCCCAGTAAACAGAAAACGCCAGAGTTTGGTATTTTTTAGGTTTTATAGGTAAATGTCTCTTACAAGTATCTTGTCAGGGCTTCAAAAATTAGCAAGCTATTTTAAGTCTTGCTTTCAGTACTTATTACGGCCATACATTTTTCAAATTTCAGAGACTCCACAAATACCATGCAGTCACCATGCCTGCATTACTACTGACCAAAACAAAGGTAAACCCTGCTATTTAATTCTGATGGCTCAAGTTGCAAAATCTTTAGACACTACACAAAATTTCTCTTCTGCATTAGAGAACTACTTGTAATACTGCCAATTCTCACAACATGTTTCTCAAGACAATCAGGCTGCTATGCACAGATTTCATTCAAAGGTGTAACTCCAAGAAAGGAAACTTGTTCAAAATGCGTAACAGCGCAAGCAGGCTGCTCCCTGAGACCCTCCTAATCACCACCAGCATTCCCTGCAGAACTCTGACAAGCAGAGGTGGTTACCTGATATCAGACTCGCTGCTCAGGGAAGGACATTTCCAATCCCCTGGTTTACTTCTGTACAGCAGTGGCAGGGGTCCATCGTTTGCGTGGCAAAACTTCTCAAAGTCATCAGCTAGGGACTTGGGCAAAATCACAACATTGGCCTGTTTGTAGCCTGAAGTTGTGGAGAGTAGGAATGACTGGCTATTAATTCAGCTTTTTGTTTGTGAAACAATAACTTGTCTATATAAATTTCTTTATATAGTCTATAAAAAAAATAATTGAAGGATTTTTTTTGATTCAGAACTCTAAGTTAAACAACTTCTGAAGTGTTTTTTAAATCATAGCTAGATGTACTCTGTATGGGAAGTTGTTCACAGCTAAAATAGTTGTCAGACACTAGGACTAGACTATGAAGACAGCATAATTACTTAAAATATTTCTATTAATTCATATGTAAACATAATTTATTACCTAACTTGGGAATTAAGTGTTCTATAGAAGAAAAGATTTACTTCACAAATACAAGCACACAGAGCCAAAGAAAGGCTATTGCATACCAAATTTTTTCACCATTTTTTTTCATTTAATATCAAGCTGTAACTCATGGTCAGTCCAACAGTAATCTTCTGGTATCTTGACATTAAGTAGCTCATTCTTTAGGGTTTGTTGGCAATGGAATTTTACAATGGGCTGCAATTTAACAGACATGATTACAACTCAGGAATAATCTTCTGCCTGTCACACTGAATCTTAATAATTTCTAGTATTTCTAATTAAATAATAAAAATAAAACCCCCAGAACTGCTACACTTTCTTCTCTTGGAATCAACTTTGATTTAAAAGGTTGTTCACTACTACCATGTGATAGCTTCTAAAGACATTAACATTTTTGCAATGAGTATCAATGAAGAAAGCTCACATTCATTTATTTAGCAAAAAAAAAATATTTTCTAAACAGTAGTAGGTAATACCAATGCCATTTTAATTTTCCTGCATGTAAATACCAGCTGTTCAAATACAGGGAGGAAATATGGAGTAGTCTGTGGTGTATAGAACTGCTCAGTTAGTAGTCCCCAGCTCCTCTGTTGATACTATCTTGAAAAGACATTGCCATGTCTGTTATCAGACAGAGAAAGAGGCTGCACAGAACCTCTCATTTTCCTAAATACTGCAGCAGTCTGTTATCCAAGAGGCAATCATTTAGTTGAAATCAATGACCTGCCTTAAAAGGCTACACAAAACCATCCAAATCTTACTCTTGACCAAAGCTAACAAACCAAAAGATAAAATTCTATTCCTGCTGGAAAAATGTAAAGCCAAGGCTGAGGTAAGCATGTATTTGCATACTGAATGTTCCACAAACTGCTCTCTTGGGAGTACTCAGCACAGAAATTCATTTTATTGCTAGCAAAAGTTACCAAATACAGAAACAGCTTCTTACTAAATACAGAAATACATTTTTGTTAAATAAACATACTAAATTTACCACTGAATAGAACACTGCATTCAGTTACCCCTCAACTTCATTCCCTGCCATCCATGGGAAATCCACAGGCAATTTTCTACTTTGCTGGTGATATTCAGGAATTCTTAAAAATATGGTTTTAGTCAGTGCATTCAACCTGGACAACACTGCATTTCAAATATTAGTCACAGCTGACTGAGTCTGCAGGAAATTCTCAGGTATTTTATAAACTCAGAAAACTTTATTATAACTCTTTGACAATTTTATTGCTCCTTCTGATAACTCTCTTTATATAAAAGAAAAGATGCTTATCCCTTCCCACATCTTCTTATCTATATAGCTGTATTGTGTAGCCATCATGATGAATATATTAATGAGCAATCAGTGAAGCTGGACATGCTGATCAACCCATGCATTAACTCAACACACTCGTGTCCCAGTTTGGAGAAGTTTAGAAAAAGCTTTTAATTTCTTTAGTCAATGACAATGAGGGCAGAAAGAAATAATTATTTTACTTGTATATAACCCAACAACATCCGCAATTTTAAAGATTCTCAGAAATTCCAATTACCCTAAGGTTTGGGTTTTTTTTCCATAACAAAGCTGTATGCTTATGGGGAGAAGTCTGAACCTGTTTTGTATTTCAACAATACTTTTTTTCAAATTACAATTAACACATTTAAAACTACTGCAGCAATACATGCACTTAAAAATCATACAGCCAGGGCAAACTGCAGGTTATTAATAACATGTTTTCAATTGGTATTTTACAACTTAGGTACTGATGGAAAAGAAAAAAATAATTTCAAGGCTATGATTCTATAAAATGACTCAATGTTCTTATGTTACAGAAATGCTACTACACAGTTTTCTTGAACAGCTACTTGTCACCATATTTTTAGTTAAGTTACATTTTAAAGTTGATCAGAACAATGACCCAGACTTTTGTGCTTCTGTAAAAGTCCAGCGACAAGAGGCAAGACAGAGATCAGTTTTCCAGAATGCATTCAATTATCTCAGTAGAAACCTATTTTTTTTCTGTCCTCCTTACCATTTCCAGGCTTGCTAAGTAAATAATTTCTAACTTCTGCAACAAATTAAGCAGAGAATTTTCTATAAATATACACCTCCAATTTTTCCCCAAAGTATGTCTGATGCACTAAGGATGGTGTCTCTGAAGAACATAGTATGTCTTCCCATAAATGTGATAATCTATAGAAGAGCCAGATTTATTTAAAAAATTTCAAATATTTTCTGCATCTGTAATTTCTCAGTGACATACCTGGGAGTGGAGGGATGTACTGTGAACATTGAAACAAAGTCCATGTACTTTACATGGGTGATATGTTTTATTTGACAGAGCTTTATGATTTAAGAACACAGTGTCCTGTGTGATTTCAAAACCACCCACGTGACTTAAGAACATAAATCAACATTTTCTTCTGCTTTACTTCAATATTTTCAATATTACTACATTCATTCACAGATAATAAAAGAAAACTCATAGCTATGAATCTAAAACTGAGTCACTGTTGCACTTTGAGCTGTTAGGTTTACTTACCCTCTGCCATTCCAGAAGTATTACTAATACTGAGTCTATTGCATCGAATTATTCTTCTCAGCACATGGGGAAGGAGAGATTTTAAGCTTCCTTTCAAAAACATATCTTCAGCCTTAACAGAAAGATAATTGTAAATTTAAATGAAAAGCACATTTATTTCTTGACATCTTAAATTCTGATTTGCTAGAGAGCTTAGCTTAAGTTTCCTCCTAGTGTTCCACTGAAGTGATTATCACTGGAAAATTCTAAGTTACAACTGCAAAGGCAGATCAAAGTCAAAAGGTTATTTCACTGACATTTTATGACTAAATGCAAACTGAATCACTCAATAAGCTATCCAGAGACATTCACTTTAACATAGTGCAAAGTTTTGCTGGCTGGTAATGTAAGAAATGGGTTCTTTTCCTCCCTGATATTAATTTCCTAGAGTAGCCACTTTTCCAAAATTAATTGTAACTCTAAAATTGCAAAAGCACAACTGGATTAACCTACTTTGCTATAATCTGTAACATTACTTCTCTGTTCAAAATGCTTTTAGACAATTAGCAATGCAACCTTGTGGTAAAGAGAGAATTATATTCAGAAAATGTAATTTTAATACATTTCACATATATCACGCTTTTCAAATACTAATTATGTGGAAATGAATACTCCCGTGCTATTCTTCTACTGAGAAAGCAGACATATAGATGTTTAAGTCATTTGTCATACAATCTGGAGTAGGAACAGAGCTAAGTACCCTAATGACAATCAATATCTCACTCTTCTTTGCATTCTTTGGAGATTTAAGATATCCATTTTTCTGCAATCTAGCCGAAGTTCACACAAAGCTTTTCCCTCAACCTAAACTATCTAATACCTAAAAAGGGTTTATTATATCACTGTCAGGAAAAAGGAAAAGATAGCTGAGGGTAAAATAATAACTTGGCTGCTTATGATTTTAACCTTGGTCACTTTTAAAGTAAAGAAACTGAACTTTCCTCTAAGTAATCAAATTACCAACCTCCAAGTTTTTCTTTAATTCAGAAGAAGCCATTCTTGATGTCATTCATAGGGAGTAATAAATATGTTAGAAGCTGCACTGCTTTTTATAAAAGATGCCAGTAAATTAATGTATAATGAGATGTTACAACCTTCTAGCAAAAGTTAACTTTTCTGTTAAAGCTCCACAGTTTTTGTACTATGATAATACAAAGTTTTGCTCTCACAGTGGAGTGAAACAAGTGAAACACTTTATTGTGAAAATGTATACCTCTGAGCAACTCAATCCTTAATGAACTCGAAGCAAGAGCAGTGATATGTTTGGACTGAAACTATACTCTCATCATAGGCTGCCTGACCAAATTGTTTCCTAAAGCTTGTAAAATTCTGAGAGGCTGAGTTTGGTGCACTGAAACTTAGGAGGAAGTTTTGCACCTATTCTTAGTTCTGATATCTTTATATAACTTTGTCAGCCAAAAGGAATCAGTCTGGATTTTTTTTCTAACTCTTCTCATCTTTTCTCCTTTAACATTATCACTTGGTATGCTGCACAAACTATGGTCTGCATTACAAAATCATGAACAATTCCAAACACACACTTTAAAGATAACAAGAAATGGGATTTAGAAAGGTAGCTGAGCTCTAATCTAGGCCTATAAGCACTAATTTGAGACATTATTATTCTGTAAAGAGAGTTTCTATCACCAGTCTGGAATTAGTCATTCAAGAGATTTCAAATTAAATACAGTGATCCTAATAAAAAAATTCCAGATGTGTTAATTTTTTTTCAGATTTTTTTTCTTTATTTCTCAGCATCTTTGAAAACATCCCTCAGTGCAAACCTCTATCTCTGTATCTCCAAGCTGGACTGACCTTCATAGGCTTGCTTCCTTGGCTTGTCTGACTGCATCCTCTGGCAATATAGAAGTCTGGATGTCTTCACTCCTCTCACTGTCTCTTTTTAGTTTGTATACTTGGTGTATCTCTCAATTGCACCTTAAATGCTCTCTCAGTTTTCAACCTTAAATGAGCTTTTCCTGTTCTCAGTCTAAGACAAAATAATCTAACTTCAGAAACCATAAAACAATAAATGCATAAATGGTTTTCTAGACTCGTAAGATGCAGACTCCTCTGAAACTCATTATCTATACATACCTGTAGATATATATTGCACCTTTTAATATTATAAATAGGCTTGGATTAAGCAGAGTTTTTCTAATTATATCCTCCTTAATNTTCTTTATTTCTCAGCATCTTTGAAAACATCCCTCAGTGCAAACCTCTATCTCTGTATCTCCAAGCTGGACTGACCTTCATAGGCTTGCTTCCTTTTCTAATTATATCCTCCTTAATTTTTGACAGTGGAACCACCAGCTAGACTTTCACAGTTATGTATCTTGACATGAAATTGTTGATTGAGCTATGATTTATAAAGCATTTTTTCAATCTGCAGAGCATAATCTCCTTAGGGAAAAAAAGGAAGTGCAGTAAATGACACATTTTGTATTACCTTAGAGATTTCAAAACAAAAAAGTGAATCTGTAAATTTCACAGTTATTTAAATATGAGCATAGATTCCTTCCAGGCCCACATTGTAAATTATACTTTACCCAAGAAATGGAAAAATGTCATTTAAGTGTCAGAAAGATTACACTTTGAGAGGCAGTGGGCATGTCCATGCCACTCTGCTAAACCACACCAGATAAAAATGAATTTAAAAAATCATATTATAACACAAAAGGACCTCAGAAGGGTCAGTGTGACTGCTTTACCTTTACACATGTCAAGTAAATTAATGATAAAACCAAACCCATATAGTATACTGTGGTTTTAAAAATGGATCACCTGAGAATAAACAGTCTGTAAAAAGTAGTGCTGCTAAGAGTAACAAACAAGTCAGCTTGAAGACAGCAAAGGACTTAGCCCCAGTTTCTGATGTCACAGACTGCTGGTTTGTTTCTCCAGTGGTACTGATATACCAATAAGAATATGATTTAATGCAGTGACTTTTCAAAGTGTAATCTATCGACTTGCTTGCATGGAGCCCAAAGACTCATGAAACACAGTCTTGACTTGGTTATATCACTTTTGTCCTATTTTCAGTTTAAAGTTTGATAGTAAGGATGGGTGGTGACATGTACAGGTTCATTGGCCAAAAAAAAAGTGCAGGGCTTATTACTTAACACTGCTGGGCAGGGTTTTGTAGCTGCTGTCAGGCAGACAGCCTACCCAAAGCTACTGCTGCACGAACAGGAACAGCAAGATAACTTCAAACATCAGCCAGTCCAAGGGCTGCCTTTACTGATATATAATGGAAAGTAATCAAAATTAATTATAATCTAACAAACCCTTTGTGTAGAATGCCTTGCCCTGGTATGAATATGGTTACAGAGGTTTGTTAATGCAAACACGGTTTAAAATGACCTGCTGTTTAATCATCAAGCTGATCTGAAATTCTGCCAAAGGCTTCTGCAAAAAGCACAAACTTTTCTAAAAATTTACTCTATTTGATTCTCCAACTGGGTCTCTCAGTTACCCTTCTGATGTTTTATGTGAAGACTCAATTAATGATCCTTTCTCTCCACATCTGCTATGAATCATTTCAAGTCACAGAAGTGCTTTGTGATGATTCCAAAGAGGAAGTGCTTTCTGTATTTTCAGACAGTGGCTAATCCAGCAAATTAAGATTTAACTTTACATTTGAAATACAGGGTATTTTGCCTTTGAAGTTTATGCACCTTTAGATGAGGGCTGCAAATAGAAGTTTAAATGAGTTTCCATTCATGTTCTCTCTGCTGCTTATAGCAGCAAACCTATACTTGAGATCCTGCAGGTTGTGTCAGGCTGAGAAACTGATGATAGAATCAATGCATCTCTGATGCAATGTTCAGCTTCTCTCAGTATATGAAGAACAAATAAGAGAAAGCAATTGCCAGTTCCAAAGCAGCCATTTCAGACAGCGTTGCGTGTTAGCACAACAAGTCTTGCACAGGCTCCCTGAACTTCCACCACTGCATTTGAATTATTTTACACTCAACTTCCACTGTGGGACAAAATAAATTGTTTCTCAGGTGGAGAATCATGGGCAGAGACTAGGAAATAGATCACATAAGCCAAGCTTATGCCTTTGCATAAGCCCAATTTATGCAAGATCTTGGATGTTTAGGCTTTTTTATCCTGCAGAGGATGAGGCCTCATGACTTCACACGTCCTTCCAATCCTTTGGGTCATATCCTAAAACCCACGTACCTTGCCCCATCATCTTATAAAAACATGTGTCCAACAAGATTTAGAGCAGCCACCTCACTTACATCACCTTTCACCAGATACATATAAAAGGAGACAAAGACCTTTACAGAGACTTAAAGCTGACACTTTCATGCCTTTGACTTTGGTGACAGGAATACTCACTAGCTGCAGTAAGAAGAGACAGCAAATGATCTACCAGAGGTTGCTTTTGTATAAGATGCAAAGAAGTGCTTATTCAACTTCATGAAATTGAAAAAAACATGAGGGTGGTATTTAAATATAGTTTCCCAATCTACACAATGCTACAGAAGATCTTTAGAATTACTCCACAGTTCTCTGGGCTGGGTCCACCCACCAGTTCTCTGTCTTGGCCTCTTCTGGCACTGAGACAGACCAAGGATGCAGGAGGACCTTGCCTGCAGGCCACCAATGCCAGCACATCCTGCACTGCCCAAAGCAGCAGAGTACTGCACATTGGTGTCAAGGTGCTGAACATTGGCTGGGTAACAATTCCTACAGTGAGGAACACTTTTCTTCCCAGTCTTACTGATGCAGTGTAAAAGTGGAAGTCCATGGGACAAAGCACAGTGACTTGTACTGCTTTGTTTGAAAGGCAGCAGCCACAAGTGCTTATTTTGATAAGAAACTATGTGACCGCCTAGGTTGCACCCAGTCATGCCATGCATGGTCACAGGGCTGATTGTGTGACTGTTCCTTCCAAGGAATTCCATCTGAAGGTACCCAGGTGAGTGATGTACTGCTTCCTATGCTTTAACCTGGAGAAAAGGAGACTGAGGGGTGATTTGATCAATGTTTATAAATCTATAAAGGGTGAGTGCCAGGAGGATGGAGCCAGGCTCTTCTCGGTGATGCCTGATGACAGGACAAGGGGCAATGGGTGGAAGCTGATAGGAAGTTCCATGTAAACATGAGGAGGAATTTTTTCACTGTGACGGTGACAGAGCCTGGAACAGGCTCTCCAGGAGGGTTGTAGAGTCTCCTCTCTGGAGAGATTCAAAACCCACCTGGACCTGTTCCTGTGTGATCTGGTGTAGGTGATCCTGCTCTGACAGAGGGGTTGGCACCTGGATGATCTTTCGAGGTCCCTTCCAGTCCTTGACATTCTGTGATCCCTACAGACCATAAATCAGTGGCAGGCTCTGCAAGAATACCTAACTACAGCTTCCAGGAGTAAGCGTAGATCAAGAGTGGTTAGCAACTGTGCTATGTGATGGCAAAGGGTATGCACTTGGACTACTATTTTATCTTGGAACATTCATGCTGCCCACATATTAAATGTCCTCTGCATCAGGGATGGCTGGACAACTTTGTGCTGCAGCATCTGTTTAAATTGGAAAGCCTCCATGAAGTTTCAGACAAGTTATGGCTGCATTACTGTGTTTTCCTTACTGCATACCTGACAACTATGGTACTATGTGCCAACTATAGTTGTCATGATAATCTAGAGACTTCCCTTGATGGTCTGTTTGGAGCAGCCAAGCACCTACAGACACATTTGCCTTTGCATCTGCAAGAGCTCAGGTCCTGACTAACCAATACCTAGTAGAGCAGCGTAATGAAAAGGAATGGTGATAAGCAGTAACATCAAGCATCAGACATATATTCTAAGACTAACAATGATCACAAGCCCTATGGAGAAGAGAGCGCTGTTTTGTCCTTAGTGAAGATGCCCGAACTCTACAAACCACAGATGTTCCATATTTATTTGCATCACAGACCACATAAATCAATGACAATGCTTGAACCTATGAACAAGAACTTGCAAAATTAGTGAGTTATAATCCTGAACAGTCAAAGCTCCTTGTGGTGGGATCAAAATGAACAACTGTACATCATTCACAGCTCCTATTCCCCTGCCTACACAGAGATGATACAAGACTCTATGCCAGATGAACCTCTGGGAACCTCAGCTTGGCAGTTACCTGGGGGATGGAAAACCTGGATGATGTGGCAGTTCAACTAAGCAACAAGTGTTGCTACACTGACCCAATTGTCCAGCCATCTGTAGCAATTAGGAATGCAGTTCTACAGACAAATTGTAATCAGAGTGGCCATGGGAAGAGAGGTTCTGCAAGCGGTGTGTTGGAGCTGCAGAATCTCTCCGTTTCTGAACACATAACAGTCATTCCAGACCAGCATATGATGTAAACTTCCTGGGCAACTGTCCTCATCCACCAGAATGATCCTTGACAAAGCAGAGAATGAGTTATCCTATAGCCATAGGCTGCAATAGTGCCTGCTGTCTGGAAGAAAGGTGGACTTGACCTGAAACTTTGTGTTCTGGAAATGAAATCCCCAGTTACCTTACACTTTTAAATTGAGCGAAAGGATGCAGGCCCTGTCCTGGACTGCCTGACCCTACACATGTGGATGGTTCTGATGCAGCCAGTCTATCGTGGCATCTTCAGGTCATCACCATTAGCAGCACCATGGCTGTGCAGCAAGTGAAAGGGAGAAGATTTTGAGCCCTGCTAGGCTTGGGTTCTAACAGAGCTCATGTGAAGAACTTCTCACCTAAGTTTCTGGTTACAGACTAGATCAGGTATGGATGACTAAATGCTGTCACTGTCAGCTATTCAGTGGCTTATACAATACACTACTGTGTTCAGTGTAGTTCCAGGAGACAGTGAATATCTCAAACTGCTGCCTTCATGTGCAGTTTCAGCAGAAAAATCAAGATGTTGAAAAGCATGCACAGTTCACCTTTCTAGCTCACAGAATAAATCCTTACTTTTACTTCTTCTCCCTATGTTCTGTGGGTAAACAGAGTAAGACTGACAGGCCTATCACAGTCACACCTTTTATCACCATTAATGTATATTTTTTTTAAAAAGCAGCTTAATGTTAGAGATGACTCATAATGCTGCAGCATCAGTTAGTTGACTTGAAAGAGAAGTTAATGTCGTAATTTTGACTTTCATTACCAAACAATAAGAATGTAAGGGCTAAAAATGTCATAAGTAGCTATCACCTCATTTTATATTTTCAAAATATAAATAAGCTACAAAGGTTTGCATATTTTGGTGTTCTCTATTTCCACAATTCTATTTTAATACATATTTGATCCCATATTTTGTATAGAAGCAACACAAAAAAAGGCATTATTATTTTTTGTTCATTTATTTATGGTTTTGTTCCCAGATACAGTAGTGGTAATATGCATAAAACCTTGTCTCAGAGCTTACAGTTTAAGGTCTCAAACCTATAGTACTTCTATGAATATAAGTAACAGAGGTAAGTAGATAAGTAGACCAGCTGAGTTCAAGGACAGATGAAGTGCTTAAACATTTGCTGTATTGTACTTCGTCTGTGTAAGGGTTTGCATACAAGCCATAAACAGCACACGTATCTGAGCAAGGAAAGATGCACTGAAGAGAAAAGATAGACAAGAAAAGATATTAATGATAACCTTAAGCAATACACATCCTTTTTATATGCACATGGGTGTACACAAGCTAACACCCTTGATACAAATTAAGTTATAATTAGTATTGATGAATACAGTTCAGAAAGAAGGATCCTCTTTTCTGTTTTATGTATACAAACCAGATAGGAAATTGCAATAACACCTTAAAACTCCATAGCTTCTATTTAGGAGGTGCATTAAGATACTAGGTTTTGCATACCAATTTTGTTCTTCAATTTTTTTATAGAAGTTATTATATATTCTGAGTATGGAGAATGTGATAACTTCTGTTTTCTTTTTAAATGGGAAAAGACTTTTGGCTTGTTTGAGCATTAGCTTTTGATCTGGATGAATTTTCCTCCTTCTCTGAAAGGGATTTCCACTTTTGATTACATCATAGTGCCTTACAAGTTTAATGATGTGGATTAATGCATGAATAAAATATAATTAATTCAAAATATTAATAAACCAGTATTCTCCAGAAGATACCATTATGCTACATCAAGCCCAGTATCCTGACTTTGATAGTGGTCAACAATACCTAAGGAAAAGTTTAAAATCAGGGCAAATATTGATAACATTTAGCTGGTATGTCCTTTGGCATTCCATGACCTGTGGTTCTAGAACTTTGGAGGTAAGGGAGATTTATTGTTTGTAGAGGTTTACATAAAAAAACTGATAGCTAAGTGGACTTTATCCTACATAACTACAGTTTGCACAATATCATAGGCATTCCAGTAGCTACCTCCAAGAATTTTGCACGGATATTTTTATTAGGATTTCAGCTCCAAAGCTTATTTAAAAATAACTAAACTACCTTTATATTAGAATGCAATCTGCAAACACAGATGTTCCTTTAATCCCAATTCCATAAATATATACTCTCTCGAGATGAGCATCTTAGAAGTGTTCCAAATAAAATTAGCTATTACCAGCAATTTCTTCTTCCAAAGGATTGTCAGACTGTACAGTATATGCAGTGAAAAAAAAAAAAAGACAAGACAAATTAAAAGCACTCAGCAGCTTGCATTAGTGAGCTCCCAGCCTAAATGTACAATGAAAATTCACATTTGCAAAAATTGAGCAGTGAAAATCTATAGGCTTTGTCTCCAAAAGGTTAGTCAAATGTGTGGGGTTTTGACTGTGGTGGGAGTAGTGAGTTTGGTTCAGACCTAGGCCTATTTAGCTAGCTTCTCTTTTGAAATAGTATGAAGACACATACTTGGGACTATCTAGAAGTTTGAAAATGGAGTATTTAGGATCAGCATTTCTGGACAGAACAAAAGATAAACCTAGAAAATGGGTAATTGCTCAGCTACTTGGAAATAAAACCAACCAACCAAAAATTATATAGAGCAGAGTATATTTCATGATATATTGCTCTATCATACCTAGCAAGGAGTATTTTAAATAATATGCAAAGTTGGAAGAACATTATCATTTGGAATAGGCTGAAGGGGTTTCTTACTACAGAAAGATGAGAGGATTTTAATAAGCTAAAAGGATCATGAACAGGCATCAGTTACTAGAACCTGCTATGATTTCCATCAGTAGAAGATTGCTATTAAAAAAAAATGCTACTACTAAAACATTTGAAATAATGATGGTAGCTAATGATTTTCAAACTCCATTCTCTACTGACAGGTTTCCCTAATGGAAAGCACTTCTCTAGTCTCATACCTGTCTTTGTAAATTAACTGACTTTAACATAAAAACTTTGCTCTACAGAGCTAATTTTGAATCTGTTAAGCACTTCAAACTGCAGATATAAAGATATACAATCACTGTGTCCATGGGAGAATTGTCAGAAATAATGCACGTTCACTGGAGCATGAAAACACATGACTGGAAAGGAGTGAGACTTTCTTTCTTGACATCAAAAATACAGTTTACCAGAAGGCACATAGAAGAGTATGAAATCTTATATGTAAATTAGCAAATCTGTGTCGTCCTGATGAAACAATAAACATGTAGGATTATTTGTTTATTTATTTCCCATGTACTGGAAAGTTTAAAAACGAAGCATTCTGAGTATAACCAGCTTCAGTTTGGAAAATATTACACAATATTTTCCACTCCTTTTGAAGAAGGGAATTATTGCAATCAGTACTTGGTTTCAAACTCTAAGCATAAAAAAAGTGTGTGCATATATACGATATATATGCACTCATTCCATGGTGGATCACATAAAGCAAACTGTTCTCAATTAAAGAGAGTTATTTTAAGACTGCATTAATTTAACAGAATAAAAGACAGTCCAAAATTACTATCTTATAGTTCAAATAATAGAATGATCTGTATGTAACTTCTCCATGGTTACTAAGTATACAAAAGAAAACATGCAAAACAAAGCGTATTAAGTGGGCACTGTTTAGGATATAATCTATATTAATAATAGCTAAGAATATTAACAGAAATTAATCAAACTTCAGTGACCTTGGGTTTATGAGATCTGCAGAAGTCACAGGTCTCAAGTGCCTTTCTTAAACAGGAATAGGGAGGACACCATGCTTACAGATGGCCCAGAGACAGGTATTTTTAATGGAGAACCAATTTCTGACCTTTATTGTAATTACAAGCTTCAATGAAAAAGTCAATGTTTCCCTAGTTTTAAGTTGTGCTCTAAGAGCTTTTATCACAGCACACTAATGACAAATTTGGGGGGAGGATGGGACCTTTTTGTCCTGGGTCTGATTGCTCAGCTCAAAGAAGGGCTTTTCAGCATTACTGCAGTGTGATGTAACCTCTTACCTGCACTGAACCCTTATCCTGGGGCTAAAACCATAAGCATGTTTTCGATTATAGATTGAAATTTCTGCTAAAATAACTTCAATGCCATGTATAAAAGAACATTTAGAATTAAATTAGATCTTTTTCTAACAAATCAGAATACCTTTGTGGCTCCTTTGAAACAGCTTACAAATATTGAAGGCGACTTGACTCCCGAGATATTTACTGCATGAGTATGTGGACTTAGCAGGTAGATGCAAGACAAGCAAATAACCAGGAAAAACAAGAGATAAGCCTCTCTAAGGTAAACAGCTACAGATCAGCAGTGAATCCTATGAACAGGAGATAGAAAGATTAATACTAAGATGGATAGGCAGACTTTCTTTAATGTTTTGGTTGCATTGTTATTCTAGACAATAAGATGATATGACCGTAGGATTTCTATATTTCTCATTTTAAGAATCACAGCAGGAATAAAGTTTCCAAGGAAGGAGGAAATAGACTGAGCTGTAGCCCAAAGCTTCACCTATATAAGAGGATGCAGTGAGAAGCTTCAACCCACAGAGGAGTGCTGATGTGCAGATGAGCACCATCTCCTACGATTATGACAATAACACCCTTGGCTCTGTAACTGACAACAAATTAATGGTGCTGCTACTGTAGCAGAGGCAGGGAGCGGGGAAGAAGGCTGCTTTACTGGAGCATGTGGGTGGGGTGAGAAGGCACTTGCTTTTGCAGAAACAGAGAGGCGCTGGGAAGATTAAGCAACTGTTGCCTTAGAGGAGGAATAATTACTTTTTCATGGGATATCTGAAGTCAGAAAGGGTACATAAAAGGCTATAAAAAGCATGGTCCTTGTCTGACTTTAAACACAAGAATAACTAAGGGATTAATACTTGCTGTGTTTGTCCTAAGGTAAGAGATTAATGATTTTTTTTTTCAGAAATCCCCTTCATCCCTTACCTACATATCCATCAAAGGACAGTGTGTCCATGTCCAACCCCAAACAGTATCTAATCTTGTTGCTTTTGTACTTGCTATCCAAAAGCAGTTACTTTGTCATATGTATAAACCAGACCAACAGCTCACAGCTCTCTAGAGAAAAATACTGTCACAAAGTGAAACAATGTAACCAGTTTATTATCTAAAGACTTAGGAAAATAATGGAAAGTATCTCACAACAGCTCACTCCTGCCCAAACCCAAATGCTTTGGTGAGAAGACATTATAAGGCCATGTTGCAGATGTATGATACTCAGAGAATGAGTGGGTAAATTTTAAGTCATACCCTAACTTCTCTTTGCACTACAAGTAACTCTGAGTCTGTGGGGTTCACCTCTCTATCTTCCCATTTTGAAGATGCATCTCATTAGAGTTGTAGGAAGACAAGACTCGATCCAATGGGAAGCAACTAACTTCCTACAGAGCTTCTGTAATGATGTGGTGAACTTGGTGCAATAAAATCTAGTTGAATAGGAATGTGTTCTTTTGAAGCTGGAGAAAGATGTGGTGTTAGTGTAAATCTTCACTAAATCCCAGAAAATGCTGAGGGGTGAGGGGGTTGAAGTAGCTCAGAATTAATGGAGTTATTTACAATGTCAATAATTAGCACTGCTGTAATGTTCCACATCAATATGTTAACAAGCAGTCACAACAGAGAAGGAACTTTGAATGTGACACGTTGTAAGGAGGAGGATGCCAAAACTCACTCTTAGCCAGACTTAATAAATGACAGCCTAAGGAATATTGCTTAATAGGACATTTCTTTGCACAGAAGTCTAACATTTCAGAGAGAAAAAACAAATCCTGATGAAGTTACAAAGGGAGTGTAAAATGCCTTCTGAACAACTGGAGTTATGATATCCTCTTGAAAATGGTGTTACAGAAAACACTATACATTAGGAAAGAGGTGTATTGAAACCAAGGGCTAAGTTTCCTCTATATGTCCTAAACCTATGTAAAATTAAAGAAATGAAGCTGTGCATGGATTACTGAAAGCTCAAAGAACTGTAAGTGCCTGGTGCATAATTTGTACCTACAGCAAATATTTTACTGGATATTTTGAGGTGAGGGAACTAGTGCTTCACATTCTATGTTTGCCTATGAAATAGGGGCAGATCCAACATAAGCATGTAGGAGATAAAAGGCAACAGTTCTTCGTTCTCTTTTTGAACTAAATCATTATGGGTCATCAGATGAAACTAGCAAATGGCAAAGTCAAAGCAAACAAATGGAGGTCTTTATTCATAGACTACATAGTTAAAACTTGAGAAGTTTCTTACCACAGTCTGTCAGGACACTACACAGCTGCTATTAGCCAGTGCTGGAGATGGGATGCTGAGTTAGACATATCCTATTTATTGTAGCTATCCCCTATCCCCTATTGTATTGTAAGATATACCCTATCTCCTACTGTATCCTTTATCTCAGTAAATCAGTATGGAATGAAAAATTTCAGAAAAATACTATTGAAATGTTAGAATTGCTGAGTATCAGTTACCAGTTAGCTCTAGTCCCAGGTCATACAGTTTACAGTGCCAGTATCAGTTGTGCAACTTCAGTTAAAAATATCATATTTTAAAAAATATACTGAAAATCTGTAAATTATGATAGATACTGGCTTTTCCTACCTGATTTTTCACAGTAGTATTTTATATCTGGTATGTGTTCATGCAATCATGTTTCTCTACTGGTTTCATAACCCATGTTTTTGTTTTTTTTTCATTCTTTAAAAAGTCAAATCTCTCATCAAAACATTTTCCTGGTCCTTTTAAAGAAGTTTTTTGTTGTAATAGTGCTTATATTAAATCCTACTGTATTATATATAATTCAAAGGTTCGAAATCAATAACCATACAGCTTTTGTCAAGGTAAAGGGATAAGGAAAAAAGGAATCTGCGATATTGTTCACTTGTGAAATCTCCTTTTTTTTTGCTCTATGGTAATTTAACAGATGCAATATCTTTAAATATGTCAGTAGAAAAACAAACAAACAAACAAAAAAAAAAAAAAAAACAACCACAAAAACAACCAAACAACCACTACCACCTGTGGAAATTATTGTATTAGTTTTCATTTATGCCTTTCAAAAACTG
This sequence comes from Chloroceryle aenea, assembly GCA_013399075.1. NCBI lineage: Eukaryota > Metazoa > Chordata > Aves > Coraciiformes > Cerylidae > Chloroceryle > Chloroceryle aenea. The sequence continues at coordinate 186,717 of VWZY01012111.1, forward strand.
CCTTTCCCCCTCCATGTTACATGGCTCTTCACTTACCCCTTTTCAATAGTCTCTCTTTAAGAACTACAATGCATATCTTTTAAGCTCTATCATTTAATTGTGTTTTTCTCAAGTTTTTGCTTCCTTTTTTGAGGGTGGAAAGCAGCAGATGCATGGCTTCTGCAACTATCAGGATGTACTCATGGTCTCCATGCTGAGTTAAAAGTTTTGATTTCCTCATTTCTAGCTTTCAGATCATCTTGATTAGCTTCTTCTTTCTAAAGTCCCTTTCTCCAAAGTTTACAGCCAAAGAGTGAGAATTCATATGTGAGTCTTCTGAAAAGGATTTTGAGTTTAATTACACTGCAGGCGTTATTACCCAGAGGTTTAAAGACAACATTATATAGAATAGCCCTCTGTGTTTCTTCCAACAAATCTGAAAATGATTTCAAACTTTTATGAGTGAGTGAGGATTAGGATTCAAAAGTCAATTCTTTATATTAACTAGAAATTCCAGCTTGGACTAGCTTAAGCATTTAATCAGATCAGAAATTTAAATAAACCCCTCTATCTGTTTTAATAGACAGTGTTGCTTCCTTTCACTTCTGGACAGTGTTTATTAATATTTCTTTTCCTTATCAGAAACCAAGTAACATAACCATTATTTTTATTGTTTCTCTTTTATAGCCTTGTAGATTTTTAACAATTACACTTTTGAAACTATTGTCTGGAATAGTAATTGTAACTGTACTGTAACTGAAAAAAAATAATGAAGAAATGAATGCTAATAGGAACAGCCCTTAAGTTTAATCAAAGAATAACACTACAGAGTCAGTAACACGTCCTCATTTACATGTACTCTTTCAAGAAATGATCCATTTCCTGCCAGAGTTGTACCACTTCCGCTGAGAGAATTATTAGGCTTGGATGCTTAGCATAACTTCTCCTTTCATGGTAAGACATTAAGTGGTTTTAGAGATAAAACTGTTGGCCAGAGCAGTTTCATACAAAAATGCTTTAGACAGCAAATTTCCTTACACAATCTACTTTTCTGACAGTTCTCAGGCACAATTATTTTTTTTAAATCACAGAGAACATATGTAAAATAGAAACAAGAACTAATAACTGTACTAAAATCTCCCAGAAAGCTGCTTCGTGTCATAGCTGTCTTTCGTGAGGAGTCCTTCCCTAAATTAAGTTCTTGGTTTCCCAAATTTGATCCTCTTTTTCTCTTGCTGTGCAAATGTTCTCCATGGAGTGATTAAGTGGAACATTTTGTGTCATTTGGCTTTCCAACATTTGTACTGTGAAAATAACACCTATTTCTGTAACAATTCAATGACCATAAGAAAGCGCCAGACGCCTCCAACTTTAGCTCCATAGAAACTACGTTATTGATTTGCCAGTTCCCCTTCATAAAGAAAGTAAATTGTGTACCTCAAAGCTGTAAAGCAGTGACAACCTGGAAGTATGCAGCTACAACACTCATCTTCTTCCTTCTCTCATTTCCTCTCAGAAGTCTGTACACTGAGCATTTCAATTTCACCTCAGCCCTCAAACCAGCTTGGCACACCACCTTTTAGAACCCAAACTGAAATGTTGTGACACTTTTTCTTTAATGAAGTTCAATAATATCATTTCATGTGGGTATTTCCCAAAACATTTTCCCTCCCTCTTCACAATTAGCAACAGCAAGTAAAAATACACATATTTTTGAACAGTTGTGTGGTGGTGTAGAGAAGGGACATCTATCTTTAGAACCCTGTTACTCCCATGTTCCCAAACTTGCAGCACATGCTCAGCCCAAACATTGAACTGTTGGCTGATTGACTTGTCAGGTTGCTCTTATCATACACAGAGATGAAAATTATACTTAAATACATTTATGCTATGGAGGGAGAGTGGCTCTGCATCACCCCACAGTTCTTAATAATTTTAACATCAGATATTATTCTTTTCAACACTGGAGGTAACTTACTGAATGCACACTGTAGAAATAGGTTATTGGTGGCTTTTTTCTTGTTGTTGTTGTTAGGTGTCATAGCACACACATAAATATTTAAAATGCAAATAACATTTTTGGTCAGTTAAATTACACTCAGATCTGCAGTTCTAAAAGTACAGTTGACAGAGCAAGGGTTGTTTTAGTTCTCCAAACTATAAAGGAATCTCTTATAGACCTCTTGGTGCTCCCTGTGTGTCTACAGCCCATCACTGTTTCTGTACTTTTACATGCCTGCTTTAGCTGCAGGCTCAAGCCAAATTTCCCCCCTCATCTGACTCTGTGACTGTGTTACTGATTTAAACGGGACAAAGGCAGAATCTGAACGCCAGCAGATGACTCGCCATACTTCTCACTACTGGCATGCTTTTTGAAGTGCTGGGGTCCCTGACTAGCACTCTCCCAGGCAATGTCCTCGTACAAGCTGGGGGCTAGCATAGCTAAGTCATGGTTTGCAACCTGTATAAATCCAGTAGGCAGTATTGAAAAGGCCACTCGGGTTTGAAGGGGAAAGAATTTAGCTGCATGCATGCAAGCTATGCCATGCCACTTGTCCTGACACCTAAAGAACGAGCCCCAATCTGGGGTTTTTTCTTTTGTATAGATGTACTCTTTATTTCCACCTACTTGTAAATCCTGTCTACCTTTAAGGTTCACAAAACGGGTCCTTTTACAAACAGCCACAAGGCCATGTGATACTGCTTCAAAGACAAAGGTGATGGAGCTAATGAAACCAGCCCACTATGCCTGGATCATTCCACTGAAGATAGGTCCACTCTTAAATCAAGCACATGACCAAGCTTAGTCCTCCACTGCTCCCGAAAGGTCAGCTGACATGAAAACTTGAGCATAGTCTTGTATTCATGGACTGCTGACAGGAGGTTTAGGATTTCAGTGCAAGCAGAGCTCCTTTGTCTGCCAAACGGTGGGATTCTTTCCAAGCATTCAGTAGGGCTGCTTAGCTGATTGTCAATATGATACAAGAATCCCATTGCAGTAATATTTTAACAGTGGAGAGATTGTTATGTACAAAATCATAATTATTTTTAGTGAAATGACCATGTTACTCAGTTCATTTTTCCAAGGTGCAAGCAAATCAGTGGGTGATAACTTCCAGTTCATGCAGTAGAACCTTCTGAGACCTGTCACAAGGTAACAGCCCCTAAATATACTGGGTAATCACTGTGTCTTGCCCTGTGTATAGACAGCAGCTACCACCATGGATTATTAACCTTGGTTTGATGTTTTAGGGCTACTGACTCATGCTTTAAAGCTGGTTTGGTTTTTTTTTTAATTTATAAGGAGAAAAGATAAGGTGTCAGCCTGAGGCAAATAAGCAGATAAAGTCTGTTGAGCTATGAACATATGAAACCAAGACTATTAGCAACTACTGGATTCATTGCCAGCTCTGCTCATGCTGAGTGTTAGTAATGTAGAGTCAGATTTCATATCCTCTCTTCTGAGGCAGCCAGGAACAGTTAGTTCAAAATGTAGGCTAGTAGAGCCACTGGATAAAATATAACACTAGTCTCTTTAAAATGTGGATAAAGTATAGCACTAATCTCTTTAAAATGTAACATTTGGACACAGAATAATGAGTAGTAGTTGTTACTCCTTGTAAAGAAGTAAAACTGACACTCTCCACCAGTTATACAAAGGAAACATTAGTTACAAAGACACAAACATTTAATTTAACAACGAACATTATCACTTTTTTTTCTATTTGAATTATTTTCCCTTTTCTACATTATGCAGATGTAACATGTACTGTCTGTACAATAGGGGGGCTTCTAAATTCACATGACAAAAGTTAGTGCATCAATTATTTTTCAGTTTGAAAACATCTGTGATTAGGCTTCCTATACTTATAGTCTTGCTATAGTACTGTTGGAAAGGCAGTAACTGGATGGCCATTTTCAGTGGTTATACGTGTACCAAGCAGTACAGGGAGATACCTCAACAGAACGCTTGCAGTGCTTTGTGGAAAACACCTTCAAAAGTTTTACCAGTAAGACTATGAAATTCCTAGATAGTATTTTTAACTTCTGGGAAGAAAATGTTCCCAAAAGCACCCCAAAACCAAGGTTTGGTATTCAAACAATTAATTCCATAGTAGAATAGCTTTAAACAGTTAACTCGGTCTCTCTACAGGAAACTGCATAAGTGTGTGTAAATACATATTACACACATTCTTATTAATTTTTATATCTATGGGTACAAACAGACATACACAAATATGTAATACTTGAACATGAAGAAAGGATTAAGGGATAACATTTTATTTCACTGATGTCTGAGGTGCCAGAATCACATTCTGCATGCACACAGCTGTTGTATGTCACACAGCATTGCAAATTATATACAGTGCCAAGGGACAGGAAACAACAGCATTCAAAAGTAGCAAGTCGGAAATTACTGTGGAAATAAAAGTGATTTATGTGATCGATTTCAAGGAAATGGACTGCTTTAAATGTATTAGATTGCTTTTAAAACCTAACAGACTGAGAAGCTTGAGATAAACAGGTCTAATATGATTCAAAACACATCTTACTTAAAAACTAAATCAAAACCCGCCGAGCAGAAAAGCGTGTCCCACGGAGTTAACAGGGCCAAATGAAAATGCCTCACGAAGTGCAATGTGA
>VWZY01012111.1:192487-268538 GCA_013399075.1 Chloroceryle aenea
GGCGGGAAGCGCGGGGGGTGGCGCGAGGGGGCCCGGGATGCCAGGACGGGGGGAAGAAGTGCTGAGTAGGGAGGTTCAAGAGAGTTGTTCGGGACCAGTAGGGAAATCTCAGCGAGGAAAACAGAAAGACACGGGCAGGAGCGTGTGAGATGGGGGCGGAGGGGGCTTCATTACGGTATTTCGGAAAAAAAAAAGTCTTTCAGTTGGACTTCTGCTGCGTATTTGGCTCCCCCGTCCCACTTCCCTAGTGGTGTTTGACGCTTTTGAAGGAGATAAGGTTTAGCCCTTTTTATTTTATTTATTTTTTTTTTAATCGTGTGTTTGACTTTTATGGATATGTTCGTATTGGTTTGTGTGTTTGTTACAGTCCTAAATGATGTCGGTTTATGTGACAGCTTTTCTCTGACCTCGGTGAAATGCCGGAATTGTAGGGAGGGGAATGTGCCAACACTGAACCGCAGAGTTATCTGGCTTTTCAGTCTGTCAATCTTCCCTGTAGTTCAGTAGTTACTTGAAGACCCTCTTGAGAGGTTGTTCAAGACGTGAAATATATATGACCTTTCTAGATACAGCAGAAATGCTGTTGTAGCTTCTTGTGTTGGGGAAGATTTTTATATATTTTTTTTTTAATAGGGACTCTGTGCTTCTCACAAGTTCCCAGGCAACTTGAATGCTGCGGTAAATGTAGATTTGACTGTTAATTTAGGAGCGTGTGTAAAACAATCAGGGTGTATATTCTCTGCATCTATTAACAGTGGAGGTGCTATTAACCCATGTCCTTCCTTCGTTTTCCTCTGATCTTTTTTTCTCCATGATGAAGTAAAAGTAAATACATGATGCTGTTAATCGCAAAAGTTTTTGAGAACAGTCTCCCGGGTTAACGTAGCTGACGTTCTCTCCTGGGCCGATGAGGAAGGCAAGTGGTGGTGCTGGGCCTCCTCGGTCGCCTTCAGCTTCTACCCCCCTGTCACTCGGGTCTAGGGGCGCAGTGGAGGTGCCCCAGCGGAACGGAGCTATCACTGCAGCTTTAAAAAAAAAAAAAAAAGAAAAAAGGCGCTTTTCCTGATGGCTATGCTGAAACGCAGAAGCCAAAGGGACTGTAGTTTCCTTCTTTCAAGAAGAAGCAAAAGGGCTGGTGGAAAGCGTAGTTGTCTCTTTGGGTGTTGCTAGATTTCTGTGTGCAGGAGAGAAATGGGTAAGGGGAAAGGAAGTAGAACACATTTATTCTATATACTTCTCTAGCTATGTCCAGAGAGTTGAGACAGCCCATATCCCTGTGGGACAGTTTTTTAAGGACAGTTTGAGGAATAAACACATTAATATGAACTAGACAAAGAGCTGTCTAATACAGCATAATAAGAAATTTTTATTTTGGACTTTGATCTTAAAGCTTTATAGATTCAGGAAGTGCCAATACTTGGTTTTAATTTAAAAATTCTCAATCTTGTTTGTGTATTTTTAAGCTGCTGAATTTCAGCTTAATAGGAATCAGTTGCTTCTCCCCTCCTCGTTCTCTTCTCCTTATTAAGTATTTAGAAAAGTCTGCTTTCTGAAAAATGCTTTCTAGCAATGACTTGTCTATTTCTGGAGCAATAGGGTGGAGGAGGGAACTGCTCTGTCAGGTACTCCTGGGAGACTCCTACTCCTGAAGGTGTCAATAGTGTCATCACTATACAAAATGTATGAAGAGACTGTTTCAGAACTTGACTCTACACAGCGCACGGACGTGGTAATTTGATGAGAAAAACTGCAGTCAGCTTCTGTCGATGTAGAAATATGTACATAATCTATAGGATACTTTAGATATTTTTCCTAGTTTTTTTTTTAACTGTGTCTGGCTGTATGGGTGCCTAGCTGCATGCTAGGGTCAACCCACTACAGTTCTAAAATGTGCAGCATGATTATTTATTTACTTTTGCTTCATTTTGGGAAAGAGGGTGAGGGTACAAGCAAGAACTTGGAACTGAAGCCAGTGGATCTTTGTTGTTAAATACTGAAGTTGTATACCGTGAATATCCTTTTAATGTGCGATTTGTTTGGATTCTAGTGTGCCCCTCCTCTCTGTGTTCGTTCTTTGATGTTGCTAGCTCTGTGACTAATTGAATGATTTGGAATTGCGTATTGAAAGTAACTGTCAGTTGGCAAATGAAAAAGAGGTCAGTCTCCACAGTGCTTTGAAAGAATGTACTATTGTGGTAGAAATAGTGGCTTCTTTCAGAAGGGAGTGTCTCGCTCATGTTGCTGGAACCTCTTGATAACAAACCCAAAGTACAAAGCACTACATATTCAAATCAACTAAATGCAGGTGAACCTACAGTTATACTTTGTATTTACAATTACTTGGATCTTGGAATTACTCTAAAAATATGAAAAGAGTTAGAGCCAGGCATTGATTATGGTCAAGTGAGTAAATGAACACACTATAAAACTTGAATTTAAGATGAAATGAGTGTCTTCAGGAATGAAACAGATGATTGTTGTTATCTTCAAATAAGTATTGCAGCATATGAAAATGCACAGTTAGAGCATATGCAGTGCTATTCCTATACATCTCCCAGTTGATTGTTAACCCTATCATACCATGGTTTAACTTCTTTTAAACTTTGACTTTGAAATTACAGTACTGGCTTTGACGTGTAGGGTCAACCTTAATTTTAGCTCTATATCCCATATTCTTTGGGCCCTGAAATGCCTCTTGCATGACCAAAAAGCAGTTGCTGAAAAAACTTCACTTCATAGGCATGTAGATTGGGTTTGTGATAGGGAAGGAACTGTGGTGCATAACACTCGGGTGCCTCTCTGAGATGCCATGTGATTTACAAATACTGGGCATGGCTCTGTGCATATGCATTTCATTTTAATGATGCAAAGAATCAGAATGTCCACCCTACTGATGGGGAAACTAAGTATGAATGTACCTCAGTGATTCTTCCTTCAGTTGGTTATTTTGCAGGTTAGACACAGCTGTGACTTTTAGGACACATTTCAGTTAATAATGATTTTTTCCTGACATATTTAGCAAATTTTTTCTTTTCTTTTTCCTGTCACACAATCCATTTCTTCCTTGACAGAAATCTCACAATTCAGCCAATTAAGAATAGTTACTGTCTTTCTTTCATCACTTTGGGAAGGAAAGAGTTATTGGGGAAAGTAGTATCACCTTCTATTTTCAGGAAGCAGAAGGAAAAAAAAAAACTATGTCAAAGATCAGATGGTAGGAAGTCATGACTATCTCTGATTCTCACTGAAGGTCTCTTCTAAAAATAATTAGAAAATTAATTTTTCTACATCATCTGCTTCTGTAGTCTTGTAAAGGATTAGGTTTTCTTTTTGAAGTCTAACCTCAGAGTTAGTATAACTAGCAATCTTTTTGAAGACCTAAGAAGTTAAGTATTATTTGCAGTGAAAAAGAATATTGTTGCATCTTCATGTCTTCTGTTTCCTGGTACTGCTGTGGAACTGGAAAATGGCAAATATAAAGCCTATTAGAGAAAAACTACTGTGAGACAGGGAAGGGTGTGGGCAGAGAGGGAAAAACTTGTGATGTAGAAAGGTAAGAAAGAAATAGAGCTGTGTGAGAACAGGGAGATTCCCCTCGGCCTTGCTGTAACTCGTGTTATTTGGGAAAAATATAAGGCTCAGACGTTCCTGGTCCTTCAGATTAGTTGACCAGGTAGGAGGTTGCCCGTTTTGCAGCCTGCATGTGCACTCCCTTCTTTGCCCAGTGAGAGGCAGAGATAGCAAAACTGCGATCTGACAGGAACTGGAGACATTCCATGAGTGTATGGGTGATAGACTGTGTATATGTTGTTTGTTTTGCTTTAAGACGTGCTCTTTTCCTTTGGCAATTCCATTTTGTAAAAGCTACTGGATGAATTTTAATGATGTCACAAACTTTGGGCTAAAGAACTTGCTTAAGTTTGCAATTTTTCTGACTATAACCCGTGACATGCAAAAAAGGCACACATAGTCCAGAAATCAATGTAGCAATGGGCTGCAGGGCTCCAGAGGCAGAAGAATTTGGAACTTCCGTTTGAGTTAAGTAGTCTAATTTATAGCTCAGTATGAAGCTGTAAAAGACTTCAGACAATAAATACATGGACTATTTGAGGGGTTTAATATTGCAAATTCTTAGTTACCCATTCATGAATGAGAGTTTAAACTAGAATGGATTTATTTGTAAACTGTAAGATTCGTGTGAGGCATTGTGAAAATGCCTATGACTAAAAAACATCATGAATCATCATGCACGAATAAATATTCAGCCTTCACTATGGAGCTTCACCTGGCACCTTTACAGTATTATATTTTTCTTAAAGGAAATGTTCCTGTGAAGTTTTAAAGATACTTCTAAAATTGTGTTTTCTGTAGGACACAGAGGTTTTTGGTGGTGTTTTTTTTTGTGTTTGCTTTTTGTGTGTGTGTGTGTTTTGTGTGGTTTATTTTTCTTGACTTGCCTCTATGTACTAATTTGGTATATTGTTTAGAAATAAGGAGATATTAATAGTTGAATATTTCAACTTTGATTGCTTTTACTTCTACTCTTTTAAGCACTGAAATATATGTGTTCTCACATTGCTGTGGGAAGTATTGAGTGTTTTAAGAGAGAAGTTTATGAATTGTGCTTCATACAACTTAAGTCTTCAGATCTTACACTTTGTGGCATCAGAACATCTAAAAAAATTATTTTGTAGTCTAGGAATTTATTATAACTTATGTTATGGTAGCTTTATTATAACTGATAAGAATTGATTATCATTTGTTTCCCATTGTTGCCTCACCCTCTGTTGTCCATCCATCCCCTTCCCTCCTCCCCAGCTCTAGGATCTAACAAACCTGGCTACAGTTACCTGTGAAGGTCTGGTACCGTTGCTCATTGTGCTCTCATTGCTTTAGTGATGTTCTATACAATGTGTAATCTAAATGAGGATGAGTGGTTGCAGTTTCCATTGTCAGCCTGTTTAGCTTTCTTCCAATATATTCTACATGTGGCAGTTTAAAAGTTCATGCTGGATTTCACAAAAGAGTTACAAGGTTTATATGCCACTTTAATGTGCTTGATGATTTTTTTCAGGAGGCAATTCAGAAAACACTTGCCAGAGTTGCTTAAACATATGAGAGAGCCTGGGTATCTCAGGATGTGATATGCAGCACTGTTCTTCATGTAAATATTTCTGTTGGATCCCCTTCATTGCTTGGCACTGTTTTGTATCTTACAGTAAACAGTCTTCCCCTCTCTCTGTCACCATTATACAATCCTAATGGTGAGGTGCAAGCTCTGCTAAGGTTTCTTTACTCCTGACTCATTCTATAGACAGGCGGGTGACCGGGTGTATGAAGGACTTGCACACAGTCACTTTGTTTCTGTTTTCTGTTTTGGGATCTATCCAAACTGTTTCCTCTTCCCATTTTTTTGTTGATATCTGTAAATATTTTATGCTGGCTTTGATCAGATGATTACAAAAGCTTTACCTGAGAGATGATAATTCTTAAGTTTCCTGGTTAACATCTGCATAAATGAATATGTAAATACCTTCCCTCAGCATTCAAATTGTCAGTTGCTCTTCCTTTGTTGATAAATTAAGCTACATTGTTACTTTTAACACTGTCCAAAGTATTGGATATCCACTGTGATTGCATAAAGTGTATTTTTTTTTGAGCTGTTGTACTGATTTCTGATGGTACAAATGACCAAAGTTTATTCCTATCTTGTACTTAGATATAATTTCTTGTTTGAAAAGATATGCACAGTCTTTAGATATCTGTTATTTGATCTGTTTCAACTCTCTTCAGCATCAGATTATCTATAGCAACTTTTATTCATGAGCATTTTGCCTAATTAAATGTAGGGTTTTTTGGCTATTATGTGATGTATAGTGTTAATGCACATTAGACTTCTAGCTACCCGTGGAGGTGCTTCAGGGTTGAATCTTGGTGACCTAACAGTGATTCATCTCACAGTCATGACAAGCCTCGTAGCAAAATCGCCTCTGTAATAGCAAAAGGGCTACTGCTGATGAATGCAAATGGATCTTAACATGGAGTATTTTCCAGTTCAGCCTGTTGTGAGTCTCGATCATTAATGTCAGATGTCTGCACTTCATTTCAGCTTCCAGTGAGCAAATGGTAACTGTAGTGGGATAGTCCCCAACAGCTTCAGTCTCTTTTCATAACAGTAGCGACAGTTTCCTGTCATGCTCCCCACAGTACTTCATGCTTCTGAATTTCCACATACTGTATTCCACTTAGTAGTTCAGAGGTCTTTGTAATCTTTGGCTCTGTAAAACTTTGGCTTCCAGGCCTTCTAGAATGGAATCAACAGCTTTGTGAGATGTTGAATTTTGTTCCAGTTCAGATGGTCTTCTCCTTAAGCATCTAATATTATAGAGAATGAACAGTTGTCACTTCAAGTTACCTTAGTTGTGTTCCTGGAGTTCAGAGTAATACAAATGACATCCTTCTCTTCTTTGATGTGAGTTCAGTTTTATTTTCCAAAAGAAATGTGCTATCTTTGCTTAATCTCAAGGAAAAGCACCCACTCTTCACTCTTAAGTGAGGGATAATCCCAAACTTGTGTTCATACAGCTTTGAAAACAGCATCTGTTCTTTGTTGCTGTGACTTCAAGTAGATGTTAGGTGAGTGGAGATAGGCCATTCCCTGAAGTAACAGGTTAGAATCAAGTTGATCTTGGTATCAGGCATTGGACACCTGATTGTTTGAAATATTATAGAATGTCTTCTGTCATATTTTTCTTCTTTGCTCTGTTCTAAGTTGTCTGAGATTCATAGTTCTGCTCAGTAAAGAGCAGGTATGGTCTTATGTTGCAGAGAGTACCAGAGACAACAAGTCTCAGCTTTTAGGCAGAGCTTGATTGATGTAGTTGAGTAGGGGAAGCTCTAATTTCATCTTTCTACTTCAAAACCTGTATGCAATGAGTCTGGAAACAGAGGACACAGCACGTTTTACCTTGAAACCAACCACTGTTAACAATTATTCCTTAAGATAGTAGAAGTACAATTAAAATCAAATAGAGTCATTACACAGTACCATACTTTCACAGTTCTTAGTTCACACTTGGCAGTCTCAAAGTTAAGGTATAGTGCAGGTGACAGTCATGCAGTCATATCTCTTATGTCACCTGGAGATCATCCATCAAGCAGAATACTTTGTTCAGGTTTGCAGAGTTGAACAGACTGTGCCAGGAGTTTACTCCCCCCCGGGTCCCCCCAGTTCTGAGGTACCACCATCCTTAATACTGCTGTGGTGTGTGTAACTTCAGACCATTTGAGGAGAAACTCTCATCCAGTTGTCTTGGGTAGTACTTTCTTCCTGTCCAACCTTGGTTCCCTTCCTTGGTACTCTTGACCTGATGCATCAATAGACTTGAAGAAAAAGGGCATGGATAATTAATTTTTCTGTTTCCAAAACTACTTTCCCTGTGCTCAGCTCTTAATTTAAGAGCTTTCCCAAAGCTGCTGTTTCTGAATGGCATCTTTGCATATACTGAAATGTTATGGTACCATTTGCTAGAGATACTGCTAGCTAGATGCTAGAGTGTACATCCTGCTGCACTGCTGACAGATGCTTCGTCTTCATGCGGGTTGTACCTGCAATTGTTGGGTTGGGTGCTGATAATAACCCCAGCACGGTGATGTCTGTGAGATGGGAGAAGCCTTTCACTTTTCTGTCAGTGGTAGTAGTAGTGGCCTTCTTGTTACAGTCCTTTAAAGGTTCTCAAACTTGGAATAATTGGCTTGTAACTGCAGGAAGCATTGTGCAAGGTCCTCCAGCAGTGGGCTTTGTGGATTTATTCTTCAGCTCTTCTTTGGGAAGCTATGCTCCTGGAAGCAAGCTGAAGGAAATGTCAGTGTGACAACTTTCATTCTGGAGAAACTACACCTAATCTCAACTAGAATGTTGAAAACCTCTGTGCCTGGTTTCACCAGATAAAGACAAAGAACTGCTCTAGCAGTGTCATTGGAAAGAATGTGGCACAGACACAAGCTCTTCAGCTTGCTTTTCTTGGGTTATGACTTCAGAGATGGACTGAGTGCAACAACTGAGGCTGTTGGAGCAAGCTGTTGCCAGCATGGGGAGAAGTGCTTTCTGGGAATTGTTAATATTTTCTTGTAGCTTTGAAGGATTTTTTACATTTTTTTTAAATTAAGGATAATTCTACTTTCTTCATAGGGAATAATTTGAAAGAAGGTTTCTGTGACTCAAGTGTCCTATCATATGTCTGTGTTATGCAGCACCTTTTAGACATCTGATCTTCTGGGATGGTTTGGGTTTTTTTCTCAGTATAATGCAAAAAGTATAAGGTGAAACTTATTTATAGTCATTATATACTTATTTATGATGTAGTTTCCCCCTTTTACTATGAAAATAGTATTACAAGAACCTTCAAAAACTTTTTTTTTGGATAAGGCAATAAAACAACCTTCATGTAAGTAAAAATGGGACTAAGTGGATAGTACAAAATTATGTCTCACATAGAAACAAGTACATAACAATTCAAAAAAAAGGTATTGCTCTATTTTACTATTTAACCTCATGAAAGTGGGAAGGGTTTCACTAATTACTTACCTATTAAGTTCCATACATATGCTAGGATTCTATGAATGTTTTGCTTTCTAGAAGGATGTTTAATTGGAAAGCCTTTGATGACAGCTTTTAAAGGATGTGAGATGGTAAAACCTTTCTGGAGTACTTTGTGCTCCAGAAGGTGCAAATCAGTGGATTTCTCAGTGGAAAAATGTATTTCCACTCATGAGTTCAGCACTTAGCTAGCATCCAGAGAAGGTCTATGTTGTGAATCTCTTCAGTGACATCCACAGCTTCATTAAAACTGTGCACCCTCTAGCCCTGGGTCTCTGCAGGAGTCCTTGACTCTTGCTGACCCTGGCAGGAAAGACACTGTGTTGTCTCAGTACTTGCTAAGATTAATATGCAGTATTGAGATGCTTTGAGACAGACTGCTTTCTGACTGTGACATCACGTACAGTAGTTACATTGATATTAACTTGGCCTAGATATGCACTAGCAATGGCACTAGCAATGGTATTTGTTCTATTTGCAGTGAAAATATTACAGCAAGCTTCAATGCAGTGGTGCATATTGCCTCACTGATTTGTTAATGGTTCAGGTACTGTCTTGTCTAGTTCATGTTAGTAAAATGGAACTGATCACAAAAGTAATACTGCTTCAATAATTTCACTGTGCTGTGTGTAGGGATTTTTCTTTTACATGTAATATTAGGATAGCTTGTAGATTTCCCTCAGATTTGCAACTATCATTGTGATGTACTTCTGTTTGTGCAGGAAAAAAAGTCCTGACAACTCTTTTAGTCTTTCTAATTTCCCAGTAATTTCCAGTGGTCTCTCTGCACTCATTCCAAGTTTGATTAATCCCTCAAAGATGAATGATAAAAAATGGAAATGGTTTAGATGAGATTTCATCAGTGCCTTGCATGCAAGTGTTAATAGTAGCCTATCTTAGCTAAAAGCATTATGTCTATGTGTACAGATTCCTAGGATTTTTGGAATAAGTAAAAAATTTTCTTTGTTATTTATTGTTTGATTATCAAGACAGCGTGCTTTCTGAACTAAGTTTCTTAGAGATATCAAACTGAATGAGAATTTCTCTTGAATGGAGTAAGTTAATTTCAGCATTTCCTATCAAAGAGTTTTCTTCTTTAGGTTTTCCTCTTTGTACTTGAAATCTGTGGTGCTGCTACTGAAAGCTTCTTGCACATCTTTCCTAATTTATTTTTTTTTTTACTAGCCTCTAGATGTACAGTTTGGTTTAGAGTTGCTCTTTGAGAAGCATTCTTCAGCAGGCATGCCACCTTCTGCAGCTTCTGCTGCCTGATGCTGGATCCTTGACTGCTGATACAACTGCTTATGCAGTTGCTCATTAACTTTAATCAGGCAACTGAACTTGGTTATGAATAATCAAACTTAGTTATTTCTTGCCTTACTGCTTTTAACCCAGATGATTTCAATGAGCAGCTTTATGAATGGCCTGCAGTCATATTAATGCAAATGGATGGATAATATTATGATAGGAATGAAAGATGGAAAAAAGGGGAACTTCATAAGACTTTATTTTAGCAGCTTATAAAAGAAAAAACACAAACCAACAACAAACCAACCCACCACACTTCCTTTTTTAAATAGGGCTCTTCACTTCCCTGCCTAGAAAAATTTCTGTTAGACAAAAATACTCAAAGCAGTGTAGATTTGTATAAATGTAGAACCTCCTCCTCTCAGACTCCCCAACAAACTAAACAACTCGTAGAAGCTTAGATTTTTTCCATACTTGTTGATTATGTAGACTCAAGGTCTTTCCTACTTGATAGTAGTGAAGAGTGTTTATAAGTTTAGTAATCCTAATGCATGAATAGTTACTGGAGCTCTGCTTATGTCATCCTAAGCACCATGTAATCCAAGAACATGAGTGTTCAATCCTAGGGCTAATGGATGACCTGATTGCTGCCTACAACTGTGATTAGAGATTACTGACAAGAGGGAACTAGACTTTTTTCAGAGGTCCCCAGTGATCAAATGACAGACCATGTATACAGACTACATGAGTTATAATAATTAATTCTGTGATTTTTATACTTCCAGGAACACCAATGGCAGCAAGAAAATTTTTCTCCTTTGGTTTTTAAGTTAAAAGAGTACTGGAATGTCCTTTTAATGCTGTTTTATTTCATTCATCTACTCATTTGTTTTTACTGAACCTTTAGTAATATGTCAGAAGGATGTTTCAGTGTACCACATACCTGACATGATTCTTTTTTTTTCCTTCAGCAAATTTGACAGGACATGCAGAGAAAGTTGGCATTGAAAACTTTGAACTCCTGAAAGTTCTTGGAACAGGGGGTAAGATGCTCTGTTATTTCTAAGTTAAATGTTGAAAGCATTACTCTTAAGTATAGCTTTGTTTTCTAGTTGAGGTTTTGGTAATCAGAACATTCTTCAGGAAGGTACCTCAGTTTTGTATTGCATAGCACAATTTTATACACACTTTCTCACAAATATTGTGCAAAAATGGAGGTTACATGGTCTAGCTCACAGCACTTTTTGAAGATTTTTTCAAAACAATGGAAAAAGAAGTGTCTATTTCTGACATTTGAAGAGTTTGTGAAAAATCTGACCTGTTGGGGCATGATCTTGATAATTTCATTAAATTTACAGACTATTTTAATGAATTTCTGGAAAAAAAAATGTTAGTACTTTATTGAATAGAATGCTCCAGTCTTTAACTGTTCTGTTCAAATCCCATAATTTTTAAGATGGAAAATGTTCTTTGTTTTGTGGATTTTGCACAATGTTGGAGATCTGTTGGCTGTTGTATAGGATTGTAGGCTGTAACCAACAAGAAACCTTTTTCTCCTTTGTTAAAAGGACACACACAGAGACCCATACACAGACCAGAAGTAACAGTTTTTATTCTTCATAGTGTGTTTACACATTTGTTTTTGTTTTGTCAGTATTAACATCAGATGCAGTGTTGGGTAGATTGGGATAATCATGAAGTTGACTGTCATCAAGGGCTGTAGAAGTTATGACAGTTATGATATTAAATTTGGGGTGTTATCAGCCATTAGCAGCTAGGAACGAGGCTATAATTGCACAAGCAGCTACATCACTGAAAAGAGCAGAGGGGTTTGATTTTCACGTTTAGCTGTCATACAGAATCTTTCAGGAATTCATTAAGCTGTTAAATCACCTGAGAGTGTATTTTTCCAAAGTAACTTTTTTAAAATTCAAATTTAACAGACTTAAGAATTCAACCCTTGCTGTTGAATTTCAGCAGTTAGACATCCAAGGAAGCTTTAACATTCATAGACCTATGTTGCACGTTCATGGCTAGAAGCAGCTATGCTGTTCTGGTCAGTATTGGTCTGAGTGGGGTGGACAAAAATTAAATTACTTACAATTATGCATTTATGTGAGGATATTTTTCTCTCCTGCTGATGGGAACATTGGCTGTTTTTTTAATTGTGTGTGTGTGTGTGTATATGAAAACCAGTCCCATACCTGAATACCTTTATTCCTTTCCACTGCCATTAGTCTGAGGTCACTTAATATTACAGCTATTGCATTTAGATTACAGAGTAGGTTTTGGTGGTTTCATGTCAGTCTTGAATTTCAGACTAGTGGTAGCCTGACCTTCACCTCCTGTCTTTAGGCAGTATTTCTGAAACACCCT
Source organism: Chloroceryle aenea (assembly GCA_013399075.1). Taxonomy (NCBI): domain Eukaryota; kingdom Metazoa; phylum Chordata; class Aves; order Coraciiformes; family Cerylidae; genus Chloroceryle; species Chloroceryle aenea. The sequence continues at coordinate 204,711 of VWZY01012111.1, forward strand.
TTTTGCTGCTGTTAAACTGTTGCCTGTCATTCATTGCTGCCTTCCACGAACAGACTCTTCTTAAGCAGATTGCTGGATTTCTCTTGGCCTGGCCTACTCTTTATCATAGCAGGTAATCCTTAGCCTTAGTGCCAGGCTATGCCATTCACTCAGGTGAACAGGAGAATTTCTGAGGGATCACTTTCAAAAAAGGCTACTTCAAGTGAGTTGACAATGGGATTGACAGTGTGTGTGTGTGAGAAGGAAAAAAGCTGAGATTTTAGGTATTAACAACATTACTGTAATATAACTAATGCTAAATGAAAGCTATGCTGCTGTCTTGCATTCCTTTCTGTTTGGTTTGTTCTTGTACACACTGTTTCCATTGGAAGATTACTTGTTACATTTTGCTTTTTGGTGTTAAAAGAATATCATAGTATAGATGTTCCTCTTTTGACTTGAGTCTCACTGGAAAACATAAAGAAGCAAATATCTGAGTAGTTGCCTTATAATTGGAGTGAGATCCTTTATGCTGTGTTAAGGAGCTATTAATATAATAAACTTGCCCGTTGGAAAAAAATCAGTAACACAAAATACATGACAGGATGCCAGTGTTAACAAACCTATTAATAACATGCTTGTATTGCTTACTTGACTTCTCTGCCTTGCCCATGTTCTAATTGGTATTCTCTGAAATTCTAGTCTCTTTGGTTTTAAGTCTTTTTCTCCTGACGTTACTCTGTTGCCTTGCTTATTTGAAATGTTCAGATTTTCTGTCCACTGAACTCATGTTTCCAGCTGTTCTTCCTATCTAGTTAAAGCTTTTTTTCCCCATGACATAGAAAACTAGTGTCTAGTCTATAGAACAAAAACACTTCACAGCAAAGTTATCGTACAGCTTCCCAAAGCCACAAAGGGAACAATGAGAGAAGGTGGCTGTATTGGCATATACACTCCCACTTGGCTTTATTTGCTTCATTCTTTGTAAATAGATTTAAAAAATAAAGCTTAATATAGAGTGCATTCTAGGTCATGTTTTTCTACACATAGTTTTTTGTTGTTGTGGTGGTGTTTTTTTTTCCCTAATCAACTGTTGATTCTGAATTCAGTAGATGTCCCTTTGGTTCAGTTTTGAAGCTATACTTGAGACAACACAAGTGGTTCTTGAGCATGTGCCCTAATAATCCAGTCTACCTCTGAAACTACAGTCCACTAATGAAGACAAAAAATAATTAGAAACAAGAATACAGTTGCTATATATAACTGAAAACATTTCATATGTGATCTTTCGGAGTTAAGTGCTTATATGAGTAGGATATCTTCCTTGTATATGGAAGACACTTAGAATATTAAGAAAATTTGTTGGATGAATGTCAGATTTAAATAATTGTCTCAAAAATCTTGTTATACAAGAAGGTAAAAAGAAGTTCCATTTAAGAGGTCAGAATTCTGATAAAGTTAAGATTGTGAATTTAAATTAGATCTTTCAAATCATATTGAAGAAAATATAAAATATTCTCCTCTCATAAAAGGAGGAAAAAGAAAGAAGTGGGGTTATTGTGCTCAGGAGAGTGATCCAAAATTAGGCAGTGTCTAAAAATAATTCCAAACTCCAATTAATATTTTACTTCAGTTTCTAAGGAGGACAGCTATGATGAATACAGAATGGAAGGTGAAATGGCTAATTGGAGACAGTTTGGAAACACAAAATTATTTTTCTGTACTGAAAGGAGAGGATTGAATTCATTCAGAGAATTTGAAACTTGCACAAATTCATCCTCTTCATCCATGAGAGAATTCTGGAAGAATTTGTACATTAAATTGGAGATCAGTAGTGAAGATTCTTACTGGAACTAATTCCAGAGGTGGTTCAATGTAACTGGAGAGAATAGGAAATGCAATCCTGCATTTAAGAAGGAAAGAAGGAAGTAAGATGGTGATTGAGGCAGTTATTGTTTAGTGCAGTGACCTCAGCAGTATGCAGTGCCTTCAGAGCAATTTTAAAGAAAATATTTTGCCTTATTTTTTGTAAAAAATAAAAATTAGTGGCATACTTATCTGGTGGTAAAATGGCTTATATATGAGAGCCTTCTTCTAAAAACTTACTTTCCTTAAAAACCAAAAGGTAGAAATTTATTGTGTGCCATACCTATTTCTTGTTTTAAAAAAAGCTAAAAGTAAAAAAGCAAAAAAAGCAAAATGCTGATATAAAATACATTTTAAAGTGCAACTTAACCCTCTCTTGTCACTTTCTACCTTTCTCATTTGCCATCTCTCTCTCACTTGTTTAGTGGGACAGGGAACCTGGAGACATAATAATGTCCATTAAACATTCTTGCCTATCTGATATTTGAGGAAGGATGACTGTGAATGCCTCATCTTTGACAGTTTAGCAGTGCACAGTAGAAGTTGGAAATGCTTGTTTAGAATGCTATTTGATCTTTGTTAAGGTTGTTTGTCTTCTCTCTCAGTTTTTAGCTTCTAGAGCTACATACCTTTCTGATTTTGCCGCATCCCAAATTTTAATTCATAAGGACAGGTATCACCAAAGTAAGAGCTCTGCCTCCCAATTCTTTAGGAAGGTTAAAATTAAAAACTCTTATAGCAATAAAACTGGGAGGAAGGAGGACATTAGGCATGTATCATGCAAGAATACAGTGAAATTGATTCAGGGCATTAAATATATTGTACCTCTGACCCTTTTCCTATGGTCTCATGCTTATTCTTACACTGACATTAAAAAAAGTAATTTAAGAAAGAGGTATAGCTTATGTAAACACTTGAAAACATTGTTTTGAAACTGTATGCAAATGTCAAGGTTTGATGGATTTAGAAGTCTATGTAAAACCATTCTGCATGCTATAAACAATAAGAATTATTGGCCTTTTTCCCTGTAGGAAGTAGCTGGCACAATGCAAAGGCTTAATGACAGAATCATAGAATGGCTTAGTCTGGAAGGGACCTTAGAGATCATCTAACACCACCTACCTTCTGTAAGCCAGGACACCTCTCAACTAGACCAGGTTGCTCAAGGCCTCATCCAACCTGGCCTTGAACACCTCCAGGGAGGGAGCATCCACAACCCCTCTGGGCAGTCTATTCCAGAGTCTCATTGCCCTAGTACTGAAGAACATTTTCCTAAGANTAATGTGTTTGCATTTACACCAAAAGAATGAAGAAACAAAGTATACTTTGTATCTCTAATTCCTTGCCTTTCAGCAAGTGTGTACTTCAGAGTAGTCTACTGACTTGTTGACTCGTTATTTAGGATGATGTGTATTAGTGTGAATGTGCTGGTTTGGGCCGGGGTAGTTAATTTTCTCTATGGTAGTTAGTATGGAGCTATGTTCTAGATAGTACTGAAAACAGTGTTGATAACTGAGGGATGTTTTAGTTACTGCTGGGCAGTTTTTACACACAGTCAAGGCCTTTTCCGCTTCTCACCCCAACAGTGAGGAGCCTGGGGGCACACAAAAAGTTGGGAAGGGACACAGCTGGGACAGCTGACCCCAACTGACCAAAGGGACATTCCATACCATATGGTGTCATGCTCAGCATGTAAAGCTAGAGAAAGAAGGTGGAAGCAGGGAGGATGTTCAGAGTGATGGTGTTTGTCTTCTCAAGTAACCATTAAGTGTAATGGAGCCTTGCTTTCCTGGCTGAACACCTGGCTGATGATGGGAAGCAGTGAATGAATTCTTTCTTTTGCTTTGCTTGTGCGTGCAGATTTTGCTTTGCCTGTTAAACTGTCTTTATCTCAACCCACAAGTTTTCTCACTTCTACTCTTCCAATTCTCTCCTGCATCCTACTGGGGAGTCAGCGAGTGGCTGTGTGGTTGCTGGCTGACATTAAACCATGACAGTGAAAAAGACAGTAGTGAAAAGAAAGTTTTAACCCCCAATTGTATTTTTCTGCATCACAAATGAAGTGATGATTTGGTATAAATTGCTGGTATGAAATGTCTTACAGGCCTGATATCCATATCAATCTGCAACTAATAATTGCTTTAATCTTTAATTTTTTATCTTCTCTTAATAAACTACAAGGTCAGTCTGACATAGTTTGTGTGTGTATATATAGTATGGATTATATTGGTCTTTTAGTTCTTTTATCATTAAAAGTATTTTTAATGGATTCCTGGGGGGAAGATATGGTGACTCTGTGTGCAACTTTATGGGAGATGTATTGCTGGCTAAATATTTTTGCCTTGGAGTTACTTGGGATGTGCATCAGATTTTGTGAGAATGAACAGTAAAATGTGGGTTTTTGAAAAATTAAAAAAGCTTTTCTGAAATAAGATTATCAGGTAGGATATTTTTGCAATTAGTTTATGTGCCTTCTCCTTGCTGCCACTCAGCTGAACTGCTTTTGCAGTGTTGTCTTTTAAGTAGATTTCACATAGTGATATCAGAGATTCTGGTGTTGAATATATCATGAGTCATTTGATTAAAATAGTGCTACTTAAGATTTCTTCTCATCAAAACTGTTGAGAATCCTTATCACTCTGTCAGTCCTTTTCAGATTTCTGAAGAAACACTTTGTACTGTGGTAAAGCTCTCTGTTGCAAATTCTTATGATAACACTAGTACATCTTCTAGAGATTTCCTTACAGCTATTACACTGGCCAGATAATTTTCTCCTATGCTGTATGTAAAGCTGTAGTAGGTGCTGCTAATATACTGCTAGCATTCTGCCAGTTAAGATGCATTATTGTGAATCTTTATAAAGTGTTATTAAAGCTACAGATAGCCAAGTGTGAAAATTTAGGGGCTTTTATTTATTCAAAAGCAGCTGAATGTTCTCCAGCACTTATTCTAAAGGGAACCTAAGGAAACTTCATTTTAATGCTCTAGACTGGGCTTTTCAGAGGCACAAGGAAGTTCAATGTCAAGTTTCAGATGAGAATTGGTGAAAACCAGGGCTGTTCCTTTAAGCAGTTGAGAAATGCAAGCTCCCGCCCTTCTCTGCTATTTTTGGTAGATGTTAGTAGAATGCAGAAGTGTTACCTACTTTTTTTGAGAAGCAACTCCTTAAAAAGATGTAAATAATACTTTGGAAGCAAGTTGTCTGGGTTTTTTTTAACTAGTGTTGTGAGCAGTAGGGGTCTGTTTTTCAGATGGTAAAAAATAATTTAACATTCAATATTAGAAAAATAGTTGAATAACATGAAAATTAGGCATATGCATAACAGTATTACTGTGGTCTGTACATCATGGCAGTATTTATGGCCCATATCTGTTTTACTGCTATGGTTAGGTATGAAGGTAAGTAAAGAAGTTTATTGTTCTTGCATTATTTATAGATATAATAGATCTATAAAATAACAATATATAATATATCAATATTTAATTATTCTTTATGACCAACTGATGGCTGTTGAGCCCAACTTAAATGAACTCGAGATCTCCTAACTCAAAGTTGGGAATGTGACTTAAAGTTGGGGAATGCATTATAATACTGAAAATCCTGAAAAAGATTGTTCAGGGTATCTCATATTTGTCTCCCAAACCAGATATATTTGCACTAATCTCTTCTGACTCGATTTGCCATTCTTGAGAGATATGGTGTGAAAACTTATTTTATGAAAGCTCTCATTGAGAATAATGTAAAGAAGGCAAGCATGGTTCCTTGGAGTGTGATGTCAGGTAAAGAACTAAGAGAATTGCTCATTAAATGAGCAGCATCACTTTTGCATACTGAATGAAGCAGAACTAGTTGAAAAAAGCCCACATCTCATTTGATAATTTACAACTCTATTACCTACTTGGAAAAAAACAGGAATAACCTGGGGTTACATGTAATTCCATGGAGTGGTGTATGCTATAGCATGTTTAGAGACCAGCTAAAGTTGAGTGTGTCACGTGAGGACAGTATACCCTGTGCAGTGTATTTGCTGTTTTGAGCTACTTGAACATTTTCTTTGAGAAAATAATGTGAAGATAATTGTAGGGTTGTACAAAACACCCAACTGGTTCAGTTTTCAGTAGTTTCACAGTTTAACCACATATTCGTTTGTGTGTTTTTGGCAGTTCTTAATCTTGGTACTTAATGATTTTATTTTTCACTTTATTTCTAGATATAATGAAAAATTGTTCTTCACTTACCTTCATACAGCTTTTATCCCTTTTAACTTCTTAGGTATTCTACTTTTTCAGGCTAAATAACAAGTCTAGGTGTGTTTCGTTCCCTTCATAACTAGAATAATTCTTTTATTCTTTTCTGTATTTTTATTTTTTTCTTCCCAAATGTTCTTCTGTACTTTTTAATTCTGATGGGGGAGAAGGTNAATAATACTTTGGAAGCAAGTTGTCTGGGTTTTTTTTAACTAGTGTTGTGAGCAGTAGGGGTCTGTTTTTCAGATGGTAAAAAATAATTTAACATTCAATATTAGAAAAATAGTTGAATAACATGAAAATTAGGCATATGCATAACAGTATTACTGTGGTCTGTACATCATGACAGTATTTATGGCCCATATCTGTTTTACTGCTATGGTTAGGTATGAAGGTAAGTAAAGAAGTTTATTGTTCTTGCATTATTTATAGATATAATAGATCTATAAAATAACAATATATAATATATCAATATTTAATTATTCTTTATGACCAACTGATGGCTGTTGAGCCCAACTTAAATGAACTCGAGATCTCCTAACTCAAAGTTGGGAATGTGACTTAAAGTTGGGGAATGCATTATAATACTGAAAATCCTGAAAAAGATTGTTCAGGGTATCTCATATTTGTCTCCCAAACCAGATATATTTACACTAATCTCTTCTGACTCGATTTGCCATTCTTGAGAGATATGGTGTGAAAACTTATTTTATGAAAGCTCTCATTGAGAATAATGTAAAGAAGGCAAGCATGGTTCCTTGGAGTGTGATGTCAGGTAAAGAACTAAGAGAATTGCTCATTAAATGAGCAGCATCACTTTTGCATACTGAATGAAGCAGAACTAGTTGAAAAAAGCCCACATCTCATTTGATAATTTACAACTCTATTACCTGCTTGGAAAAAAACAGGAATAACCTGGGGTTACATGTAATTCCATGGAGTGGTGTATGCTATAGCATGTTTAGAGACCAGCTAAAGTTGAGTGTGTCACGTGAGGACAGTATACCCTGTGCAGTGTATTTGCTGTTTTGAGCTACTTGAACATTTTCTTTGAGAAAATAATGTGAAGATAATTGTAGGGTTGTACAAAACACCCAACTGGTTCAGTTTTCAGTAGTTTCACAGTTTAACCACATATTCGTTTGTGTGTTTTTGGCAGTTCTTAATCTTGGTACTTAAAGATTTTATTTTTCACTTTATTTCTAGATATAATGAAAAATTGTTCTTCACTTACCTTCATACAGCTTTTATCCCTTTTAACTTCTTAGGTATTCTACTTTTTCAGGCTAAATAACAAGTCTAGGTGTGTTTCGTTCCCTTCATAACTAGAATAATTCTTTTATTCTTTTCTGTATTTTTATTTTTTTCTTCCCAAATGTTCTTCTGTACTTTTTAATTCTGATTCGGGAGAAGGTAGAGATGAGACCAAATTACTCAAAATAGAGGAATTTCATGCCAGAGCATAACAAATTATTATCCCATTCATGTAGATTACTCATTTATCTATTTTGAATTTTATCTGACATCTTATTTCTCAACTACTTAATATTTTGATATGATGCAGTGGATAATTTACTAAAACAAGAAAATCACTTCCACGTGTTCATATGACTGACTCAGGAAGGATTAATTCTTGTGGTGAACTTTTTTTCACCAAAAAAGTGGAATATTTGGTTTTAACCTTTTGGGTTTTGTCTGCTAGTAAGATTTTCATTTGTAAGAGGGGGGGCCCCTCTTTACGCCCTTGATTGTTTAGTGGTTTTAAGACAATTTTGTAAGGGAACTTGTTAAGAGCCATGGAAATCTGAAAAAAATTGATCGTATCTTTATTTCTTTCTCCATTTAAGTCCGTCATGAGACCCTCATTGTGAAAAACTTCCTGGGTACTAAATACTGATGGGAAGAAATGATTGACTTTTCTGTGGGTTTTTGGAACTTTGGTGTTATAAAGTCAATAGTGGAAAGATATAAGTTGTGCAAATATGGGCAGACTATTTTGAGGACAAAAAAATAGCATTTCTCACTCTAAACTCTTGCTAAATTTTCGCTGTGGGAGTCTTAGGTTATACAAAGTTAGGTTTTAAATACTGAAACTATTTTTCACACTCTTGCTGCTTTTGATCACTAAACTCATTTCTTTGAAATTTTGCTCAGAAAATGTCTGTCTGGAGCACAAAAACTGTTCTGGAAGGGTTTAGCCTCAATGTTTACTGTTTGCTGTAACAATGGGTAATTGAACATAATAATGATATCAGCCAGACCTAGAATACAAGTAGGTGACTCTTTTGTTATTTTCTTCCCCTCTTTTTCTTTAAGCCTATGGAAAAGTGTTCCTAGTGAGGAAAGTAAGCGGCCATGATGCTGGGAAGCTATATGCCATGAAAGTACTGAAGAAAGCAACAATAGTTCAAAAAGCCAAAACAACTGAGCACACAAAGACAGAGCGACAAGTGTTGGAGCACATTAGGCAATCCCCATTTTTGGTCACATTACATTATGCCTTCCAGACAGATACAAAGCTTCATCTCATTTTAGGTGAGTAGTTTTCAGGATTCACGTCTTACATTAAAAAAAAAATAAATATATATATGCCCTTTTATTTCCCTAATGTTATGTAGGGTTTTGGTTTTTTGTTTGCTTGTTTTTTGATTGATTTTTTTTTTTTTTGATGTGGTCTTTATTTTAAGTACTTTATGTTTGGAGATTGCATGAGAGACCATAGGAAGTAAAATACGGTTCAACAGCATCTGTGTTTGTGGTTTTCCTGTTTGAGCTTTAGTGTGCTACTCTGACTTTGGGGGTGGGGGGGGGTGTGGAAAAAGTATTATCAGTGACTCACATGCAGAAAAAATTGTATGTGACCATGAGTACCAAAACCAGAGAAATACTTTCTTGAACTTACCTAGAAGATGAAATTTTGATTTGCAATTTTTAACCATGATTATATACTGCATTAGTTTTCTACAGATTTTCAGACAAACTGAAAGTTCTTAATCTTTATGAACATGGGTGATTCAGTACTTTTTTCTCTGCATGCTTTCTTTGCACTTCTGGCACAGAGGTTATTGGTAAGGTGGGATGATGAAATGTCACTGTTACTGGAATTAGTTGGTAGAAAACAAGAAAAAAGGAAATATTTAAGCAGCAGGAAGCCTTCTAGCTCAAATATACTGCACATTTCACTCTTAAGAGCACACTGTATATTGTCCTCAGTGTCTTTGGTTTTTCTGAAATGTTGTAATCTGCCTGAGCGGACTGGGCTACCTGACACTGTGCTAGCCACTTAGTGTACTCTTTTACCACTCAAATGCCACAAACTGAAAGATTGTATCAGGCAGGTCTCTTCTTTTTTCTGAATAAATGTGCTCATAACCTGGGTGATGCCAGTTAATGATGATTGTGCTTTCACTTATTTCTTGGCAAATTCTCTTCTTACCACACGGGAATCTACAAATTGTTGGTAAAATATACTGAGGTAGAATGCTGGTGAAAATACTTGTATTGTGAATCAATTCCCTGGTTTATGCATTGTGATATTTTGATATTTCATTTTTATGAAATGTGACTTCCGTAAATCTCCATTTATAGAGCTACTTGATACCAAACTGCTGTATAGCTAAGCCTTACTAGAACATTCTTCATTCCACTTCTGTCCTCGCCATTCTTCTTTCCATTTTGATCTGAGAAAACACATCTGCAAGGTTGGCAGAAGACCTCCTGATCACAAACTTTCTTAGGCTTTCAGCTCAGATATAACTTCCATATCTGTGTGTCTTTCTTGGAGGGAGACATGGAGCTGAAGGAATTGCATTTCTTTTGCTTTATTACCCAATCTCATTGCCTTTGAAGAGTCTTGTCTTTCATAAGAAAATGAAGGCTTTTTCCCGATAATGAGGATCATTTACTTCGAAGCTGGAAAAAAAAGTATTAACTTTACTGCTCCAGGAAGCATTTGCTGTCAAAACTTTTTGTTATGAAACTATCTGATCTTTGAATGTTGAGATACTCGCATGTTTCAGTTTTTGGGTGTTGAGCGGCAATCCAAACCCACACATCTCTGTGCCGAGTGTAGAGCTTGTTCAGAAAGCCTGGTATCACTCTAAAATTAGATATTTCTACCTTGCAGATCAGCAGCAAATTTTGTGTTTGGTATCAAAGATGTATTGGTAAGAAAATTACAAGCAATTTTGAATGTCTGCTTGCTTGGAGTATTTTAAAAGAACAGGGAAATGAATGATCCTGTTAATGCTCGGATGCAGGGTAGGTTTTTTGTAGAGATTTATTTGAAGTGAATGGTCCTTTAATTGTAGTACAGATTTTGCAATTCATTTAGCTTGTGTAACTTCTGTTTATTGAACTCTTATTAACTGGCTGATCTAGACATTAAATTAATAAAATTTTATGAGTGTTATATGAATTTACATCACTGGCTGTCAGTTCTTAGGAAGGTGTTTTATGCACGTGCCTTAGTTTCATATACTATGGTGAGATAATACAGGTATCTGAGAAACTCAAATTGAGTATTAACTAGATTTCTTTTGAAAATGAGAGTTTTGAAAATGAGTTCTAATAAGGATTTGTAAAAATTCCTCTAAGACATTACAGATGTGTGAAATAATTCTCACAGGCTGGAAAATGCTAAAGAGACAAAGTTAGAAATACATTGACAGCTCTGTGATTCCTTGAGGTTAACCTTTAATAATGACGTTATAATTTATTAATTAGTTAATATTTAAGTTTTAATAGTTTAAAGTTTTTTAACAAGTAAATAAGACAAAATGTGAATATGTATTGTAAATATTATGGTACCATTCTTTAAATCCGGATATTTTTGGCTAGAAATGTAGATGACAGGGATAATGGAAAGGCAAAAACCCCTCCCTATATGAGGAGAGAATTTAAAGCTTGATGTTATATTTTCATAAGAGTCAAATAGGAAGGAGCCCAGTAGTTCTGAAGAACATTACATACCAGATAGTGCAGACTAGGCAAATGCCCACCCTAACACTGTCTTGAGGTGATGTTTAAAGTGTGAAATTCAAAGCTGATGTATAATTAAAGGCTTTTTGGTTTTGTTTGTGGTGGGGTTTTTTTGTTTGTTTTGTTTTTTTTTTGCTTTCCTGACAAGTCTACATGAATCCCTTCCCAAGCTATCATTTGGGGCCAGGAAGGTCCTTTTTGGGTTTTTTACTTTTTTTTTCTTTTAGCAGAAAATGGGTATGACTAGAGGAGGTTTAGAAATTTCTTTAAATCACTTTCTGTAACAGTGAAAAATCTCTTCTCCTTAACATGGCCTAAAGCCACTTTATAATTCAACTGAGCTTCACAACCCCCTGACAAAAAAATAACAACTCTTGGTTGTAAGTTTGTGTCTCATTATGTAAATCTTTGTAAATCACTTCTTTGATTTAGCTTTGTAATTTGTATTTCAGAAGCTTCTGACTTTTTTGTGGAAGCCACTCTTTGTAGCTAGCTTTGGTTTTGTATCTAGCTAACTCAGTATATGAACAATATATTATTTCAGCTTCAGGAGGTTTTAGAATGGGAGCCTCAGTGCAATATTTAATGAAGTTCTTCATGCCATCAGATTACATAGCCATACAAATTCAGTCTGGATCAAGTGGAGACGTGCAGCTGCATTTCTGCCAGATTTCCAGAATACAGGGTCTGGAGTCGATTCCACTTTTTGGGTTGACTTTAAGCTGTGATTGAAAGAACACAGTATTGTATCTGTGTCAGTACCAGTTCTGTACAGAGGTTGTCATACAGGGTTCACCTAATCCTTAAAAAAAAAAGAAAATAAATATCTGAACTGCCAGATGAAATTTTTACTGAAGTAATTTATTTATTTATTTATTTTTTACATTGTGTCAGTGGTACATTTGATGTAGCACCAAGAATTTGAAGGCTGGTTGTTTCATTGGGCTGTGGTTAGTATTATAACCTGAAAAGAATTAGGCTTGTTTTGCCACTCCTGTGGCAGTTTTGGTTTGTATCTGTCACAGTCCTTGGAACGGTGCCTGGGAAATCAGTTCTTACCTTGTAAGAAGTTAGCAGTTCTGATTAGAAATCTATATATAAAAATATATTTCTAATATCTTTTTCTCTGTGATTAGAATGCTGAAGTCCTTTTTGTGAGAAGGAGTGAATTGTAAAACATGGGTTATTTGTACTTTATTGTCAGTTTTGTCCATATGCTTGTTGATCTACATAAATAATCTTCCACATGTTGTTTGATTCCACTAACATTCCTTCCCAAACAGGGAACTGGAGAACTAAAAAGGGAGAGATCAGAATGTCTATACTTTCTCCTTCTAAGTATTAATTTACCTATAACAGAATTTGACCTTTTTTCATGGATTTNATGCTTGCTGATCTACATAAATAATCTTCCTCATGTTGTTTGATTCCACTAACATTCCTTCCCAAACAGGGAACTGGAGAACTAGAATGTCTATACTTTCTCCTTCTAAGTATTAATTTACCTATAACAGAATTTGACCCTTTTTCATGGATTTGTGTATTACACTAGTGAATCTATAGCACCTGCATTCAAGAAAACATTGAGTAAGATAATGTGGAGTATGCTCCCTGTTCTGTTGGTGGACCTGAAATAAAACATGGGGGCTGTGGGGTTGCAAATTAATGGCTTTGGTGTGCACTGCTAGCATAAACAGCTCTACCTCTAAATGTGTTTGTATTCCATTGGAGCGCTGTTGTAATCATTACTTTTTTTCCCTGCCCTGACTGTGGGAAAACCCTTGTGTCATAGACTGCAAAGAATCAAAGTGTGGTTTCCATGAGGGAATGTATGTGGAAATAATCTCCTCCAGTAAGTTTTACCATCAAAGTTCCCCTTGCAAAGGGTAGAACATGTGACTGCCCATAGTTGATTATTTCACCTAATCCTTGTTTTCTGAATGGCCTTGCTTTTTATCTGTCTTCCTTGTTGCTCCTAAGTATTTCATAAGAGTGTACAAGTATTCTGTTTGTAGAAATCATTTATACTCCTTTCTTTTTATATTCCTGAATAACTAAATGACTGATTTTACAAACTATATTAATATTTATGGATATTTCAGGTTTATTTCATGGTTTTGATGCTTACTTAAAAGTTGTTTGTGTTCTTCTGTTGGTCCTCTCAGAAGTTGTGTATTGAAGAAGGCAATCAAATATTACTGAATTACAATAAAATAAAAGCATCTAATCCCAGAACATCTTATTTAATAACTTAATTTTCTTATTGGAATATTAATAGGTACTTTTAAAGTGTTCAGGAAATGAAATTACAAGGTTCTTTGTTCTAATTTTTAGACTACATAAATGGAGGAGAACTGTTTACTCACCTTTCACACAGAGAGAGATTCTCAGAAAATGAGGTGCAAGTTTACATTGGGGAAATTGTTTTGGCACTTGAACATCTCCACAAGGTAAAGTAACTTTATCCTAGGGAAGGTTTTGTGGAACTACAAATATTTTTTATATGACAGAAATTTAGGAAAGAGAAATAATTTAAATTTTTTTTTTAATAGTTTCTTTTAAATTCCAAGTAACTTTATCAAGCAATGGGACATTAATGGTATAATTAGAACTACTTACTAATGATGTGTCTATTCCTGTGCACCAGATTAAGGCTACAAGTGCTTGTTTGCAGTGTGAAAATATAATTGATGACTTTTAGTAATCCTTATGAAATTGTCTATGTTATTAAAACAAACTTGTAGTCCACTTGAACAGTGTTTGGGCTGCATTGCTGTTCAGTTGTCCTTGTTTTGATACAATTAAACAACAGAGTTCTGAAATTTTGGCACAAATGTAGACATGAAAAGTGTTATAGTTTTCAGAGGTAGTAAGTAGATTTGTGGACCATATACATATGCTTTGCAAGTCTAGAACATATTACAGAAACATCCATTTTCATTTGTAATGAAAGCTGAACTGAGTTTTACACTCAACAGCAAGTATTTGGTCACTTACAGACTCAAAGGTAATATAGTGTGTTCTTTAAATTTAAAGATGTAAATGTACCATGTAATTTTTGAGAACTGAGTCACTCAAAATTATTTCATCAAAGGATTTTTGAAATTGTCCATATCATGGGGTAACTTTTGGGTGTCAGATTAGCTTAATAATGGGAATTTTGCTAGCTTTGTATTAAATACATTCAACAGTATCTCCTAATGTGGTTACACCAGTTTGGAAATATGTTTTTTTACTCTTCTGTTTGCAGCTGGGGATTATATATCGGGATATAAAACTTGAGAATATTCTCCTTGATTCTGATGGCCACGTGGTGCTGACAGACTTTGGCCTGAGTAAGGAGTTTCTTACTGATGAGGTGAGTATTTGAATCTCCAGTAAGTGTGGACAGAATCCAGCAAGATCACAAAGTCAGTTTTTGTCTCATTGAAATCATAAATGCATTTTAGAGGAGAGGAAAATCTCTTACTTCATAGAACAAAATCTAGTAGTCTGTTTTACTGGGTTGTGTGCTTTCAAATCTTGGCCTATAGATTGCAAGTGTTGTCAGCTGTTTTTGTCCATTCTAGTTTCCTCTGAAATGCCTTCACACTCCTTCCTGCTGCCCTTTATGTGGAAAAGGAGAGATCCACATGAGTCTGAAAAGCCACTTACATTGTCATTGTCAGATGCCTTTTTTAAAAATGCTTGGCTGTGCTAACACTTTGCAGTGACTAGGCAAATGGTATGCTATGACTCTTCTTTATGCTAATAATAATTAATGTATTATTATCTTGTCTCTTTCTCATGTCTTTGTGTCACTTTTGATGAGCTTAATTGTAAGCTTTTAGGATAAAAACTTATGTCTTATTAAATATCTGCATAGTACCTAACATAGTGATCTCTGACTGTTGATGTTAGTTGCTCATTATTTGTAAGGTACAGTTTTATCTCTAAATATACGTCTTAGATTTCAAAGAGTCAAAAATTGTGCAGGATTTTACTTCTGAGAGAATTTTAAAATGGCTATTTCTTGACTTTCAGTTTAGGTATCAGAGATATTGAAATCTAGGATTGCAGATCTAAAAGTCTTTGTTAGAAGCAGCAGAGGGGTTTTCTAAAAATATATAACTGGTAGTTTCCTCTAGAATATTTGCATTTCAAATGGTGTCTAGTAGGATTTAGGAGGTACCATGTTAAGAGATTTGAAATGTTACTTTCTGAAGCAGGGAAATAGTACAGATAATGTCAGTATATTCCTTTTAAATTGTAGTATGAAACTCAGAAGAGGTTCAACTAACATGACAAGGGATTAGCAGCAGATTTCCAGACTGGTGGAAGAAGAACTAGAGAGAGAGATGCATTTTTCATCAGGAAAGTGATAGTAAAAGGTGTGGCTAGGGAAAGCAGGACCTACTTAAGAGTTGTGAGAGAAGCTGTGCATGACACAAGAGACAAAGTAATGTATATGGAATGGTGTTACTGCACAGGTGGAGGACAGCTCCTTTTCTCTCCCAGCCTTTGAGCCCAGGTTATACACACCAAAAGTCTTCCCTGTGATAAGAATGTGCTAATTAACCTCGACCTATTTAAGTCTCAAAACAGGTGGTTTTAAGATGTATCTGTGCTCACCTTCAGACATCGTTTACAAGCAGTGCAAGGAAAGGGGAGGGCTTGTATAAGCATCAGAGATGCCTGTCTGCTTTTCCTACACTCTGAACTGTATTCCTCTTTCTCCAGTCATCAAATGAAGCAGTTTTGCTGCTTGGTCATTTAATGTTCATTTCTCTGACTCTAATCCATCCTGTTTTCAGTATATACCTCAGAAATCTCTTCATTTCATTTTTTTCCATTCTCTTTCATGCTCAACAATTTGGGTGTTTCTTTTAAGGAAAAAAGTAATTTCAATTGTATTGCTTGCTTTCAAAATCTAAGAAAATGTCTACACTTGACTATAGTTCTCATGTGTGCTATTGTAATTTAGCTACTGAACCTAAATATGATTAGAAAGACCCATTTACACATAGAAATTGATGTTTCATATCGTGTTCTCTGTAGACAATTCAGCTATGGCTAGTGCATTTACAATTCACATTACAAAGGATAACTTCATTTACACTTCTCAAACAATGTACTTGTAAGAGGTAGAATTTGCCTTTATAACTGCATAGCTTTATATCTGTGTTCCTGCTCATTGGGTAGCATTTTAAATAAAATTACTCAACTGCATCAGTCAGATAAGTGTAATTTGCAATTTAATCAGAGCAGTATGCTTTCCTTTCTCCCCCTTTCTTCACACCTCTTTCTTTGCCCACCCTGCTTTTTGCAAGAAATTTGTGATTAAAAAAGTGTATTTATGCAAGTGGAATTTATTCTAGTAACCCCCCTCTTTGAATTGTATTTTCTGAAACAAGATATATTTAGATTAAGAAAGTGTGTATAAAAAAACCAAACAAACACCCAAAACAACAACAAACACAAAAAACCCAAACCAACAGCAATTGCAGGCATGTTCTATGTTTAGAATGAAATTAGGGCAGAGACTGAGATTGAAATGAATAGTACACTTTTAATACTAAGTTTTATGGCACCTGCATTCTTGGCCCAATGATGAATTTAGGGCCAGCCTTTTGGATGTTTACCTGTCAGCTGAACTGTGAAGGAAGTTGAGGTAAAAAACCCCAACTTCTTAGCCTTCATTGCATTATTGGAGTAGTAATATTTTTTTGGATGGTGCATAACAGTTAACATTTTTCTTGTTGATTAAATCCCATAAAGTACACTTTCTTCCAGAGGATAGAGAAGTGCTCAGTTCTTCTACATTATAGGTCTTCTGCATTAGCTTAACTTTCTGTAGAATTTCTTGTATTTGCTTAATGAAGCTTAAAAAAGAAAGTAGTAAATTCTGACTGTTGTCAGTGTTCAAACAATGTACCTGAAAGCATACAAATGCCTTTGATAGTTACCTCTCTATCTTCAAAAAGCTATGCTTTAGAAATCAAGTTTTCCAAAAACTGGAATTTTAAGAAGCTGGTACAAAACATTCATCTGGGAAGACAGTGGTGCATACTTGCATTTCTCCCACACAAGAATGTTCTGTTTCAGTTCTGCAGGGAAAAAAAATCAGAAACTTTTATTTTCTCATAGCTATTGCTTTACAAACCCATTATCAGAAACCAGTTTAAAGAATTCATTGCAGAACTGCAATTGCATTGCACTGCCAAAACAGCAATAGCTGTTGTATATACACATCTGTGAAGAGGGTTTCTTGAACCTTCACTGGACTTTAGCCTTGCATAGAGTTAGGGTTTGGGGCCACAGCTGTAGAGGTTGCATGTTTCTTGTCTGGCATGCAATACCAGCTTTAGCTGTTCTTGCTCTCCCTTTTAAGTACCTGTTCTGATGGGAGCTGCTGGCAGGCAAATCTCATTCTTGCTTGAAAATTTCAGTAGCTTGATTCCATGCCTATTTTGGAAGCCAAAATAATTTGTGTGTTTAGCTCTAGCATGAGGTATAGTAACTAATATGGTATTTTGACTTAACTGACTACTTCAAGTAGGAGCAGCCACAGAGAAAGGATTTTAATTTAATTTCAGATGATGATATACTTCTTGTTTTTAATTAATTATTCTTGAGATGACATTTCAAACTAGCGGACTTTTGATCAGCCATATTGCAACCATTATTGGTCTACAATAAACATTTACTTTTGTATTACAATCTTCATTATGACTTTTTCAAATGCAGCAGAACAATTTAACAAGTGTACCACTAAACATTTTTCTTGTCTTTGTTCTTCTTCTTCTGTGTCACACATAGATCATAGTTTTGGTCCTGACTATGAGTTGCAACTAGATAAGCAAGAGTGCACCTGAGAGATGATTTGGCCAAATGTGTTCACTTTCTGATATGAACACCTCAATTATCCAGTCTTAAGTCTGTGCATTATGACCAAAAAAAGGCTTAAAGATTAAATAATAGTAACAAAAATGCGGGGGCGGGCGGGGGGAAGAGAAAATTAATCAGTTTGTCTTGTCCGTTGTTGGAACAGGATCTTGGGGTTTGTTTTATATATATATCAGCTCTTGGAAGCATGAGAAGGTTCTTCTGTCAATTTTCATATGCCTTCATAAATTGAGACTGTAATAATATTCTGGACAATTAAAATGGTGATGAAGAATGTTACAGATCTGATTTCTGTGGAAATAAGCTTTTCCTTGAGGCATTTTTATTTTTGAGGTAAATATCAATAAAATTGGTTTCAGACAGGATGACTTCTGAGGTTCACTGAAGGTATGATGCCTGTTTCTGCATGGAATTTAAGCTTTTCATTCTTTGAAATACAAAATCCCTTTAGCAGATCAGGTTTAGTTTCGCCTCTGCTATGGAAGTTTACTTGCAATGCTGCCAATGCTGCATTTATGACAGTATTCTTTTGATTTATCCTATGGTCCTGATTTTCCCCTTAAGCTTACTGAGGTAACTCTACTGGCTCATTTAATCAGTAGCTACAGACAGTTGGCTGATAGCTGATTTATGAGATACATTTCTGTTCTCTTGAACTTGTGAACTTCCTCAGTCTTATCATCTGTTTCTGGAGGAACTGTGGCATTGACTAGTTTGTCAGGGGACAGCAGGATGGGGAGACTCTTGCCACGTTAGTGTGAGCTGGGAGCTGGGGGTGGCAGCGGGGCAGGCATTCTCACTGACCAGTGGCACAATCCCACAGCTGCAGAACAAGAAGTTTAGAGTAAGTCTAGTGGTAGTAAGACAACAGTCCAGTGGCTATTGGACAGCTTATCCTCCTCAGCTGGACTTCTTGAGAGCCAAAAGCACAGCATCCCTGCAGATCTTATTTACTTTAGAACAGAAATTTGAAATGCACCGTTTAACATCTGCATTTCATTTCTATTTCATGTGATCCCTTTCCCACTTGTGAGTCTTAGCCCCGTGCAAAGACATCCTTTTTTGGCATCATTATCTCCCAGGACATTACCATATGCTGTGCACCTGGTAATAAAAGAATATTTACCCTCCATCAGAGAAGAAAACTTGGGTTATAAATCTCAAGATTACAGATTTTCATGTGCTAGAATGTTTATTCACTAAATAAAATTCAGAGCAAGGTCTTTATATTGATCATAACTTTACCAGTTCCAAAAAGTTTGGTTTGAAAATTCAAATATCCTGAAGACTGGCTTTCTTTTTGTCCTATATAGAGTGCAAACTGCTTCTAACTTATTGTGAGTGAGAGGCGTTTTCATGGAAGAGTGGTGGGTTCTATTCACAGTCCTGAGTATTAAAATGTAATAACTTATGTGATTTACATTCTGTACTCACTCATGTCAAGTATAATCTGTTAGGTGTTTGCTTAAAGAGAAGACCTAAGATAAGTGGAGTTTTAGGTAAACTATGATTTTCATCAGTTAGATTTTTCATCTGTAAATCTGCTTGGAAAGTTGTTAGGGAGAATTTTCCTACCCCTCCAATAAGGAGGAATTGTTCTTGACTTAAAGTAGAAAGACCATATTGCTATTAAATTAAAATCCTAGTTTAAACTTGCAGTGTGATTTCAGAGTACATCCAACAGCAGCTAAGCTTTCATCTTGTCTTGCTAGGACACAACATTTTGAAACCTTCTTAAAAATGAGGTCAGATTAAGTGAACGAAGCAATTTAATTTGCTGACTAACAAGTATGGACAAGCATAGGAATCTCATAAGAATGTTGCTGACATCTGTGGAAGAACCCAGCCAAACATGCACAGTAATTCTATTATTTCTCTGTAACAGAAATGTGACAAGAAGCAGTAAGTAATTCACATCTGGACTGCAGAATTTTTCAGTCCTGAGAGCAGGCCTGAATGCTTTTGGCAAGCTTCTGTCTGGCTATCTAGTTCCCTTCTGTTCCATTGCACCCTCTTGCTCTGTGTCACTTGGTGCTCCTCAGTCTTAGAGTTGTTGCTGACAGATGAATTATGTGTCATCAGAGAGTGCAACTCTTCAGCTCTAGAGGTTGTCTTTGTGTTCTCTGGACAAACAGCACTTAGTGTTTCTACATTTTGGGTTTGTTGTCATTTTTTAAAATATTGAATACACTGAAGGAGTAATTCTTAAGCTATTTGATTATGTTCCTAGAATATTGTATATGAATATAGAATGTAAGAAATTAAAGTTGAAGCATATTTAATAGCTGAGAAGTGTCCTTTCCCCAGTATTGTGACGTTTCCATTTCTCAAAATCTTATGCTAGAAATGTTGTACTCTGGGGTTTAATGGAACCTTTTGACCATATCCTACCATCACTTTTATCAGCAAGGAATTCCTATTAGATAACACATACATTGTTAAAGAACATGGAGAAGAATAGCTTTATTTTTAACTTGAAAAAAATCATTTAAGGAATCGATTTTAATGGTCCAAGTGAATATGATGGTGGTATGGTTCCAGAATGTGTCTCATCTGTTCTTCAGGGTAGCAGTGCAGCTCACTTAAGAACAGCATATTTGTGCATTAATAGTTGGAGAATAGAAACAGTCTGTTCTGTTTCAAAGGTGACCTTTCACGTAGTTGGAGAAGTGGGTTCTAACTGTGAATGCTGAAGAGAATGGCTTCAGTGAATACTTGGCTAATCCTTTGGCTAAAATATGTTTACACAAAGACTTTTGTGAATAAAATAAGCCATAGCACTTTAGGACCTAAGTGTCTGTTGGAGCAGTGGCAGGTGGTGTTTGAATGCATTTTGTGAAGTTGAAGTCCTTCCAAGGCCATATATTTAAATGTGAAATAATACATCTTCAAATGGCAGAATGACTGTCTTAAGACACTCAGTGCTTTCCATATCTGCATTCACACTTCGGAGATAAAATCACAAATGCTCAAGCTCTGAAGCAATTTCCCAAAGCAGTTTTCATATGGCAGGGAGATACTCTCCTTGGGCTTTGTGCACACACATAAAACAATAATCTTGGAATGTGCCTTAGTATTCTGAGCCAGATATTCTAGACAGAGCATCTGGTGTTTCTCTGCAGATGTTGGGGGGGGGGTTGTGTTTTGTTTTACCACTGTTAGAATTCTGCTAACTAGCTTTATCTCTACTCACCCTTTCCAGCATTCACACCTCTGTAGTTTTTCATGATTCTCTTTGGGTGCTCTGCTTCGATGTGTATTTGTTTTGTTCTAGAGGCCTCTGAAACAAGGTCCTGTGGGCTCTTAAAACTTGATTTGATTAAATTTTTTTTAAAATTTTACTTTCTGGGTTTTTTTGCTCCCATTTTTATAGGGGTAAAATGGCATGCTCCAGTTGGCTCAGTCTATCTCTTGTGCAAACAGCCAAGTTTTGCATAATGTTTGTATAAATTGTATGTTTCTCTTTATGTAACTTCTAACACAAAGTTGAATTCTAAACAGAAATCTTATTTTCTTTAGTACTCACGAGCAACATACTGGTGACACCATTGACTTAGGAGGTACTCAGCACATCAGCCCTTCCTGCTTGAATCTGAACCTTTCAATGTGGGTCATGTTCTTTTGCTCTAGGGCTGCTTTGGAGTTCCAAAAGTTCTTCTCTGTACTTCCCTTTGAGCTGACTTGGATGCCCTGACTGCCATGGTATAAGCAAGCATGGCAATTACAAGATGCACTTTCCAGTTATGCAGGTCTCAGTTTCCAGAGGGTATGGTTAAATGACTCTGGGTCCCTACACTAATGATGTTCTCTGCATGAGCAGAGGAGGAGTTACAATACAGTGTAACAGTCCCTTGGGATCTTGTCCTGTGCTCTAAGCAGACTTTTACTTTATGAATGCTAGTTTGGCCCTGACATTCCAACAGTTGTCTACCTGTGACCTCATAGATGAAGATGTTTACAGTGAAGTATTAAAACACAGTTTATTTCTCAGATGCAGATCTTTGGGTGCATGTGATAAAATAATGCAGGTCTTCACTCTCTAAATATTGGGAAACATCCGTCCTGTATCTGTTGTGTTTGTTTCTTTGCCCAGATTCCATGACCTTTTGGATGTGTTAGGACATGGACTCAGAGAGCCTCATTGCATCTGGGGTGCGTGAGGTGTTTTTGGGGCACTGGAAAATAACTCCATCCTTCCAGCAAAGTAACCTCAACTGAGAGACTTAATACAGAGTAGCCCATTGTCCAAATAGCTGGCTGCCAAAAGTCAGTTGGGCCCAGCAGAGATGATTCTTTTAGGATCATGTTGTGTATGTTTGAGTTCTTGGCCCTCCTAAAGTCTCATCTAATTCCTGTGGTTCACTTTGGAATTACAGTTCTTGTCCAACATACCCTGTTATGACCTGTTGAACTGTTACAAGACTCAAGAGCTGTCTGGGCTACCATTACATAGTTTGTTAAACTGAATTTGCATTGCTGTAGAGTAGGATACATACTCTCAAGGACATGTCTCTGTATTATAGTGACTATTTCTTTGTCAGTCATGATTTTCCTGTTGATGTGATGAGTTTGATTGGTCTCTGCACAGAAACAGAGTTTCTTACTCTTGCTTTTTTTCCCCCCCCCTCTGGTTAATGTACATTTTATTTGTATTATTTAATTATTTTATTTGTTGTTGTTGTTGATGAGGGAGTCTTAGAGTACTTTGAAGGCCTAAGTCCTTTCTGTCTTTGAGAAGAAAAGTTTACACATATGCTTTCTACAACTGCAGGTAGTTTCAAATGCCTGCCAGGCATTCCTTGATTATAAAGTAGAGCCAACTGATGATACCACAAGATCATAAAGAGCATGGCAGTGCAAGACCTCCTTGCTTCTGTCAGCACTTTTGATTGAACTCTGCTGCTAGGTTCTTTTATCTCTGGAGATGTTGTGATTGTGGTCAACCTGTCGTACATAGTCTGAGGAAAGAAGATACCACACAAAGTTTTTTTTCCTTTGTCAAAGTGACTGTTTTTCAGGATGATTGCTTATCCACATTACACCTCTCCATCTTGGACAGTCACAGAATTCTAATTCTCTGTCCTAAAGCTCCTCAGTGCTGTCAGTGGTTCCTGGTTGGAAGACAAATTATACCCTTTCTTTTTTGAGAAAGGAAAATGGGATACTGAACCAGATCATCTCAAGAAAGGGCTGCAGGGATCATACAGGTGTGGTATTGAAAGTGCCCTAGCAAGTGAAAGCAGTTATATTACACCAGGATGCTTAGATCAGTCAGAATGATTGTGAGCAGCTCAGAAAGAGGGCAGTGCATATTGTCATAAGCAGAGTGGAAAAGTTAGAGGTCTACCCCATGTGCAGTAGTAGAGTATTGATGAGAAATGGTCTGGTAATGCAAATAGGCACGTCCACGGATCGCTCTGTGGGCACAGTGTGACCTGCCTGGCTGCCCAGGTGAACCTAGGGATGGCCACTGACCAAGAACTTGTAACAAAATTCTCTTTGTATCCGTGGCTTCATGAACAGTTGTTGTGCTCTTAAGCAAATAACCAGTTTGAAGTAGCCACTTTAAAGTCAAAGTGGCTACTTTACTAAAAACCACGCTGTTGCATAAACATTCAGGAAAGATGCTGAATTTGGTAAAGAAAAGAACAGAAGTCAGAACTACATTTTCACAGACAAAGTCAATATTGTCTTACTGAGTTATCAGAGATGGATTAGCCACACTTGTTTCCTTCCATTAGTATCTGATGGCTTGCTATTCTGCAGCTTAGAAGAGGGAACCATGAACTCAGCTTCTATGCTGAGTGAGGGAAGAAAATGAGCAATCTATTATGCAAAAAAAATCTTAAGTTCAAGTATTTGCAAGATATGCATGTTCAGTAAGATTTCAGCTGTAGGTTATCCAAGTTCAGTCATTGAAAGACAAGAAAGGAAGTTTTTAATAATGTGGATTCTGCAATTTGGATTCATGTTATGAGGTTGAATAAAATTAAATTTTGGGGCAGCAAAATACAAAATGGGGTTTGGTTGTTGGTTTTGAAATTTGGGGGGGGCTGAATATTTGATATGAGGATGGAATGTGATTTCACAAATGAATGGTGAAATACAACTTACAGTGACTTTTTGTCATCGAATGAGATTGAAAGGGATCTCTGGAGTTCATCTGGTCCAGCCCCCCTACTCAGAGAGGATCACCTAGGGCCATTGCTCATGACTATGTCTAGATGCCTTGTGAATATCTCCAAGGAGGGAGGCTCCACCAACTCCCTGGGCAGCCAGTGCTCAGGCACCCTCACAGTAAAGGTTTCCTGATGTTCAGAGGGTCGCATCCCTGGGCACCACTGAGAAAGAGCCTGGTTCCCCCTTCTTTGCACCCTCCTTTTAGGCATTTATATACTTTGATGAAATATTTTCTACAGCATCTTACAAAGGTAAATCTGTGGTGATTTGTAGTTGAGTCAGAATGATTTGCTTTCAGATAGCTGGCTTTAGTAATGTTCTGGGGAGCAGTGCAGTCCTCTTGAACTTTTGTATATGGTTCAGTAAGAAACTACAAATAGTTGGCATCAGTGTTTTTTCTTAATTGTCACTCTGTAATAGTTATAAGCTGGTTCCAACAGGGCTTCTGGAATATGAAGTTGTGGCAAATCAGTGCTGATTATGAACAAAATGCTCACTGGATCCATTTTGGTTTTTTCCTAGTTAATGCTGAGTTCCAATTCACTGCTTAATTTCTGGCTAAAAACCGTGTTTGTGATAATCTGTGCTCTTCTGTTCAGCCTTGAATTTTAGCAGTAGATCACTTCTAAACTGAAAAGGAAGCAAGAGATAAAGTCTACAAGCACTTGCTGATTTGGACTTCAAGCTGGGCTTTTTATAAGCTTCATTACAAACATGTCTTAGGGTGTTTTCCATTTGGTTTTGACGTAGTATGAGTTTTCCTATTGAAATATTTTCATATTGAAATGATTTTAAACTATACAATACCAAATTTTTAGACCTCTGAAAATCTTTTGGCAATTTGAAACACTGAATTTTGCAAGGGACAAAAAACCCCTAATTTTTTACCTTCTGATTGCAAAAGGTAAAAAGCAACTTGAAACCAAAACCATGAGTTAGGTATAGTAAGAATTGTAATTGTTCCTCAAAAAAGCTATTGCTAATAATTCTGTATGTTTTCAAATGTTTTATTTTAGTGGGCCTTCTAACCAGCAAGAGGTACCTGAGATCATAAGGGTTCTGCTGTACCACTGTGTATGTTCACAGACAACTCCCCAGGCTGTTTCTTGTAGCCTAGCTTTAGTACAGGACGGGAAGACAAGTCATAATTTTGCAGATATTCTGCTGAATTTGCTGCTAACTAAATGATAGTAGTTTTCATCCAGTTCTGTTGATGTATTAGCATTATAAATTGTTTTCATAAATCTCAGCTTGGCTGCATTATCTTTACCCTTTGGAGAGGTAGCAAGTGAAGAAAAGTTTCATTTTGTAATTTTCACTCTTCTTTCTTTCTTCCTTTTTTTCCCTTTTCCTTCCCTCCTGGCTGAAGGAAAAATGAACAGAGGGATTTATGAATAGATTTAGGTTGGCTGATCCAGGATGGAGGGCTAGGAATTTCTGAATTTTTTTTGTTTATTTGTTTTGCTTTTTATCACCCTATTTTTCTTTTTGATAACAGGTACTCGAAAAGATAATCAAAAGAAAGTGGAATTCTGAGAAGTTAATACTTTTATTGTTCTGTTTCAGAAGTTAGTATTTCTAGTTAGCATTTGAACAAAATGAGGCCTGTAACTATTTAGAACTCAGAATTTTACCCCCCAAAACCAGTCACAGTATATGTATTTTAAGACATACAGTTTAATAATATGCTGTTGGACTGTTTAATTTTTATGCCTCAGGATAGCACTGAGCACTAGTTCTGCTTTTAGAAGAGTCCTCATTAGTGTACCATATTCTCTGATATAGCACCTGTATTAAACTCCAAATCTGAATCTACCTATGTAAAACCTGACTTTTGAAATATTTGCTTTCTTGAACACTCTTCTTTAAAGGACCTATCAGGATCTCTCCCCAAAATGCTAGAAGCTTGAAGGATAAGGGAGGAACAATGTTGCATGGCCCAAACACATGTGCTTTCGTCATTAGCAAGGTACAGCATGACCTCATGTTGACCTCAAAGGTAAATCACTAACAGGGAACAATTATACATGCCTGTGAAAGCATCTTAGTTTTGAACATAATCAAGACAGTAACTTCCATGTGTAGAATAAATTTAGATTTACAACTCTGTCTGTCTGCCTTTCTCTTGCTCTCTGTCGTCTCTCTCCAAGTCTCTTCTTGAGAGAATGTTGTGGTTTTTATGTGTTGTGAAAGAAAATGACTTTGCTAGTGGTCATAATAAATTCCTAAATGTGGGGAACCCAAAGGATCTTGTATCCAATTTAGTCAAATTGTACATTTTACAAAGAAATGCTCTTTTTAATGGAAAAGTTTCATTTGTTGTCTAGAGTATTGATATTGCAGCCTTCAGAATGTGTGTCTATATATCTGAAGGAGTCTTGTGTAGTTCTGAAATGTACAGATAATTTAGACTTATGGGAAAGCTCTTTAAGTATCTGTTCTATTTTGTGTGTTTATCTTAGAGTGCCACACAAACATGACACTATTTTTTCATGGAAGACTGTAAATGTTCTGTAGTATTACGTGGTGCATCTCTACATACGATGGAATAGGACTTAGCTAGCAGTTCTGAGCTATTTGGAGAAGAATTGCTGCCAGCATCTTGGAACTGTTAGCCATATCTGTCCCATAGGATCTGTACAATAGAACTGGTTGACATGAATTTTGTTTTCTGTTTTCTTTTTTTTTTTCTTTTTCTTTTTTTTTTCCTAGAACGAGAGAGCATACTCCTTCTGTGGAACAATAGAATACATGGCTCCAGATATTGTAAGAGGAGGAGATACAGGACATGATAAGGTATTTTCTATCTAAGTTGATTACTAAAAAGAAATTAATTCTTCAGGTAGCACTACTGTTCTGTTTGAGGGGGTTTTGTAAAATGTGATGATGTCTTACTTAAGCGTACTTCATTTCAGGTTCTCCTAAGAGAGAGATATTTTTCTTACATTTAAAAACATAAATATGATGGGGTTATTTTAGTTTTGACTCTTAACTAAAAGGCATATTTATAAAGGTGTTGAGGCTCACTTGTGTTCTGTTCCAAAGTTGTTCTAAATTCACAGTAAGGCAAATGTGAAGTATTAGCTGACACTTCCTTTTAAATAAAATAGTTATTTCAGAGTAGATAAATGAATGCCTTGTGGCTAATTCTGATTTATTTAATTCTACATCAGAGAAATCTGTTATCTTTTTTGAAGTATGGAGTGGATTATTAATAATATCAATGCTATAAATGTTCTCAAATTGTAGAAATTAATCCTATTTAGCTTCAGGATCAAGATTTGTTATGAATGAAAGTGTCAGTAATTGATGGGAAAGATCAAAACAATCATAATTCACAGATTATATTTGAAACCTAAAAAACCCTACTCCCCAAAATACTGATTTACCACTATACTGAAATGTTTTGGAGAAGATGGAATCTCCAGGGATTTTTTTAGATTCAGTTATCTTTTTGTCCATTTCAGTTTTTCTGTTGGGAGTCACAGAATAAGCTGATCACAGTTATTCCCACAGCCCTTTTAAGCACTGGGAAGAGTTACCTCACCATCTCCTTTTTCTAGAGCAACTGGACTCACTCTGACTTTTTCCTGAGAAGGTTTGTCCTCCTTCTCTATGCATTCTGCTTCTCTCCTGGTCAGAGTTTGCCTCTATGTTTCTTCAGATAGGGAGCACTGTAGTGGGCAGTGTTTTAGCTGAGATTTGGCAACCTCAAGTATGACAGGATTAGTACCTCTCGGGTTCTTCTAGTAAATAAAATAGTACATGCTTTCTATTTTCACTTAAGTCATTTTCTCACACCTACTTTGTATTCCACTGTAACCTGTGCATCATTTTCTGCTGTACTGCTTGCCTGGTCTTCATTAAACATGAAGTTTTACAAACTTAGAAAGCTTTATGACTTAGTTTAGTCCTGCCAGTCTCAGAGTATCTTTCCGATGTATCAGCCACTTTGAATTGTGATTCTGTCTTCTCAAGTACTTAAATCAGCAACAATATTGAATCTGTAAAGAGTAATCTTGGTTCCATTATCTTGATTGGTTCTAATTGATACTTTCATTAGATGTATTGCAGAGCCATAGAGTATTCTGTAAGAAATGGCTTCACAGTTTGATATCAAATGTTAGCTGATAAATGCGGGTGACTCTGTGATTTTGCAGTCAGTTATCTGTGTGGTGATGATTGTTCACACCACACTCCTGCCCTTACCATCGACAGTGTCATGCAGTGCAATGAAGACTTTTAGTGTATTTCATCCATACTAAATATCTAGCAACAATAGAATAAAATATCTTAAAAAAGAAGTGAGATTGCTTTAGTATGCGTAAAACTCATTAATCAATGTATTTGATTTGTAATTTCTTCTGGGTAGCTGTATTTTTTGTCTGAAAGACTTGTTCTACTACCACAGTAATTACTTTTTTAAGAAGTTTAATTTCTGGTTCTGCAGATCCTCCTTTTTTTTTTTGTAAAACAAAATAAAACAAAAACAAACAAAACAAACACATGCCAAGAAAAAAACCCTTGGTATTTCCTCTGATCATGTATTTGCAAAGCTAATTATTAACAATATAGAGACTTCATCTAGTTCTTCTAGACACTCTTGCCTATATACATAAAACATCTTTAAGAAAATACTAAAATATGATGCCAAGCTGTCTTCCTGTATTGTATTCGTGTTGTCAACATGACTGAAGCAGAACTTTGGTTTCATTGGTTTGCAAATGTCATGGAAGTAAAACTGCTTCCTTTTATTATTCATGGCAGCACCTTTTTTCCTTTTATGCATTTATTTATTTATTACAGAAATATTTTGTAAGCTATGAAGTGTCACATTTTACCAGGGAATGTAGGATGACACTTCATAGCACTTTCAGGTGTTGTGATTTACTGAGTTTCTTAGTTTCATTCTCAAGCTCCTAAAAGCTCAAGTTCCACTCCTTCTTAACAAGTTTTAGTTTCATCTGTTATTTTGAGTATGTTTTAGAGTTCTTACCTCTTCACAATGTTAAAACCAATTAATTCCAGAGCAGGGGAAGGAAATTTAGTATATAGTAGAAAGTGTTCATCTTTAGAAATTAGTTGAGGCAGGTAAGTGGAGAGATTTCAAAATAAAATTGATCACAGAAAGTATTTCCAATCAGAACTGCAATTGTTTATGCTTTATTGTATCCAGCTTTGGCTTTGTATTGATAGGTAGGTCTTTCTTTGCTAGTTTGTTTCTGGGTGCTTTGTTTAGTTCCTCCTTTTGTTAACAATTGTACTTCAACACACCATAATGTATATAATTATTGTTCTTTAGGCTGTTGATTGGTGGAGTGTTGGTGTTCTCATGTATGAATTATTAACTGGAGCATCACCATTTACAGTTGATGGAGAGAAGAATTCTCAAGCAGAGATTTCTAGGTAAGATTCACAACAGTGAAGTATACATCCTTGCTCACAAAGTGGTGTTTATGCCATAATATTTATTTAGTGAGAGTTGTAACCTAAAATTTAGGAAGAAAGTGCTACGAGGGTGACATTTTAGGTGCTCCAGCTCCATTTAGCAGTACAACATCTGGAAGCAGATAGGTTTTATTAACCTTGGTACGTTAGTAAAATAACAACTGACCTTTACAAAATCCTCTTCTGTTTAAACTTTGTAGAACCACAATTTGTAGATAGTCAACCCTGTTGGATGTTTACTGTTGAAAAAGAAGTTAAATGAAATATGAAATTTATGTAATAACTCTATTTACAGATAAAAATATTGATATGTAATGAAACATATTTAAGTACAGAGACTTTTGTCAGCTCTTTCTAGATCACTCCATCAGACTACAGGTTTAAAGTGTCAAGATGTACTCCACCTTTTCATCATGGGTAGTATTTATTTCATTAGCATATAATGTGAAACAAAGAACATGATCTTTTATAGCTGTACCTGCCTATCTGAGAAGAAATTAATATGATACCTTTGGAAATGAAATAACCTGTACCCTTTTTTCATGTAAACTTTTTCTGACTGTCAGTTTTATGTTCAGTAATCTCTCCACTTTAAAGGTTTGCTTTCAGTACCCACGTAAAAGCATTGCAGGGTTTTAAAAATGCAGAGCAATAAGCTTGCTCAAAACACATTACTGAAATCCAGTCAGCCCTGCAAATGATCGTTTCCTGTTACTGGATTTCTCTTGGAGAGGGGTGTTGAAGACTTAAATTGCTCAGATAAGTAACCACTGTCAAGACTGGCTTCCAAGCCCATTCCCCAAACTAGGAATAGTCTTGCTGATATTGGACTGTATCACCATGGTCCTGACCCTACCTAAACTCATTTGGTATTTGAGATTGCTTAATATGCAACAGAACATACATCCATTATATAGATCATTTATTTAATTTCTGTTAAGAATTCAAGCAATTTCTTGGAACATTAAGACCCCTTTCTTGATTTCTATGTTTCTACCAGAAGAGGAAACTTAGATGGCCCCTAGAAAAAGATTCAGGAAGGATGGGACGGAATCCATTAACAAAACAAAATTCAGGACTTCACACTCTTGGTCGTTGTGATTGAGTGAAACTTTAAATTACCTCTTTTCTGACCTATCTAAGGTTAGAAACTTTGTTGCTAGCTTACTTACACCATGTCTGAATAGGTAGCTTTGACTTCCAAGTTTTACTAAATGGAATTCTGAAGGAGTTACAATTTTTTTAAAGAGAATCTTGACCTGAATTTTTACTTTTTTTTCCAAAGACTTGAACTTTTTAGATATATATTCTGCAGGTTTTAGCTGGCTTTGGTAGGTCCTTATTATGCTCTTTAATATCTGTAATCTTTCTGATAAGTTAAGATTAAATTAAAAGCTAAGAACCTGCAGTGTTGCTAACATCCATCCTCTGATGGCTAATAACCTAATTTCTGACCTAAATTTAGTTGTGGCAGGTTTATTGTGTTTTGTTCTGGTTGCTATTTATGCTACACATTTGCAGACAGTAATCCTGTAGTCTTTCAGCTTTTTTAAAAAACTAAATTTAGAAGGTAAATTCTTCCAGTTTTCTTTAAATAAAGTAATTCTCCAGTCTTCCTGTTTCCACAAAAACCATTTTCTTATCTCAGCTAGTGTTGTTCTTTCTTGTGTGGACATATTATTCCTGTGGATTTCTCAAGAAGGTCTTGTTAATGGAAGTAGTAATTCACTATTTGAACAAAAATATAGTCTTCAAAAAAAAATTTTTTTTCATGGATTCTTCTTTTTGTTGCTAATGATGCACTAATAGACCTGATTCCTCCTCCTCTTCTATCACTTCCACCTGATAAACCCTTTGTTTCTAGCTGTAATCTCATTAATCCCAATTAGGATTGCATTTCAGATGTTTCAATCTGTTTTCTGTTACTTCAGCACTTAGAAGATCCGTGGTTTCTGAATCCTTTCCATTGATAGTGATTTCTCTGCTGGGTGACACCTGTTTTGCATGTTTGCAGTTTATTATGTTAGGAATGCTATGTTCCATTAAGAGTGTGGCTGAACATAAGAGAACATTGCTGTTTTCTCTGTCCAGTCTGCTGCACAGAGTCATGTGGAACCTCTTGGGAATGGTGTTTGCAGCGTGTGTGGGGAGCAACAGGAGTGTGGTTGGGGCATTCCCTGAGGATAGGGTAGAGCAGGTGGTATGGATGTGAGATACCAGCAGGCTGTGGTGCTTCTGCAGTTCCAGCAGAGGGGGAGAAGAGTAAGGAGCAGAAGTACATATCAGAAAAGATGGAAAGAAAACTTTTTTCTAAGGATTGAAGGGGATTTTGTAGAGTTTGTTTCAACTTGAAGCTGTTGAGGTACTCACTTGAGAGCACACCCAAAATGATCTGCCCTTTGTGACATGCTAGCTTGTTCAATGTAGACATTCCTGTTAACCATATTTATGTCCATCCTTGTATTTATCTCTAGTGCAAGTACACTGAACTCTTTGAGGAATTAACAGCTGGATTTTAAATACCTGTCTTGATCTTAAGCCTGCCTGGTCCAGAATCTAAGATCTTTATTTCCTTTTTTTCTCTGATAATTTTGTCACTAAGGAAACAGTCACAATTCATACTTGATATATATTTTATTATTATTATTGTTAATTGCGACAGGTGCAGCCTTTTCTATAATGTTTTCTGTTGAATTTGTCTGAATTCTGCAGACTCTAGATAATTTTACACCTATAATAAAATATCTTCTAAACTCGTTCTGTAACTATATTTGATATTTCTAGTTTCATTTCTTCTTTATACTGATGAAAAATAGAACTGCAGGTAACTACTTCATCCTATATTTACAGTTGCCAGTGCTAATGAAATCACTGGCACAGAGATAGGAGTTGGTACAAACTTCTTTCTTGACAGCAAAGGTACTCTAAACAGAAACTGTATTCCCTAACCTAATCCTGCTTTAGCTTACCAGTTGCAGCACTTGGAGAATGCAGTTTTCTCTTATTCTGTCACAAGCCCTTAAAGCATAGCTTCCAAAGCCTTTGATTTTTTCTGGGTTTAAGGAAAAAAAAGTTGTCTCCTAAATGAATCCATGTCTTTCTTCTATTTTGTGTAGGTGGAAAGTAATCTTAGATATTTTCAGATTATTTTATTCCCTTGTGTGGGACAATGGCTCTCCTGTTAAATTTGAGTACAAAGTTTTGTTCTGAAATAGATCTCTAATGGACAGTTCAGTTCTTCTAACAGAAAAAGTTACTGTGTTTTGTGTCTGTTTTTCTGATGAGAGACTGTTCAGTTTTTATCATAACCTTTTTGACAGCACTGTGGACTTCTCTTATACGACAGGTGCAACTTAAGTAAATTCTTTCTTTTAATTTCCCTTATGTCTCTGAAGACTCTATTTATTAACATGATTGGTCTTACACGTTATTAAACTTGATTAAAAAACAAACAACAAACCAACAAACCACAGAACTGATCGCGTAGTAGTTTTTCTAGTATGCCCTTTCACCTTCCCCCTTCTGCCCAAATCTTCCTTTCCTTTTTGAGAATTCTAGACTTCCAGTATTTTAGAGCCATGGATGAAACCCCATCTTGCAAAAGCATAGACAATGTCTGGGTTTGGTTACAAACCCAGTATTTGTAGTTTGATCTTGAGCAATTTGTAGTGCTGATGTGAAAGACAGGCAAATCCATTTTAGGGTGTTGACTTTGAGGGTCTTGGCATACATACAGGGATTTAAAATGAATCAGGATTATTTTTTATTTTTTTTTTAGTATTATTTTGCTGCTGTGCAGTGGCTTAGGAAATCTTCCCAGCTTTGAGGTTATGAACAGATATGTTTTTCAGTTTTTGTACACAGCTAACTCTATACAATATTCTCTAGTAGCATATGATGCCATATTAGCATACTAATGTTAATTAGTATGCTCTTTATTTAGCATAGTTGGTTAGAGTTTAAATAAACTTCATGAAGGATGGCTGAGATTTGACCATCTGTCAGAGGCTCTGAAGGTATTTTGTCCCCAATTCTTTAAGAAACCTTTCTTTGATGAAACTGTGGGGTAGATTCAGAGCAGGTGTATGCTGGGATGACCTTCTTTATTCTCTGTCTGTGAAGACTTCAGTGGCTGCAAGATATTTTTTTAAAGGATAGAGCAGTCAACAAATCCATCTTGTAATTTGCATGGTGTCTTCTGGAATTTTGTCCTAGAGCTGACAGCTGTCAGCCTAGAATGTACAGTGTTTATATGCTTAGAGTCCAGAGTCCAAGAACTGATAGACAATAATGTAGTGATGCTTTTCTAGCAGACAGCTATGAGTTAGGAAATCTCTGCTGCATGAAGGAAACCATTTGATGCTCGACTGAGTGTGAATCACATCAGTGACTGCCTAGAGATCAGTTCAACCTTTCAGTAAAGCAGATGGCTTTAAGAAATCCATAAGTATTGCATCAAAGTCATATTACCAAAAGTAACTTCCATGAGTTTTCTTTGATGGCTCCTTATTCTTGTATTGAAAGATGCAACAAGGTCATTATCTGCTTCCTCTCTACAGCTTGTTCTTTTGAGGGGAACACTATGCCCAGTCCCTTTAAGTCTCCATTTCACTAAACTGGATAGATAGTCCTAGCCTTTTTCTGTTGATCTTTATATGAAATACATTCTGTATTTGTGAATAATTTTGTATCTCTTTTCTAAAACTTTAACTAAAATGTGCCTCCTTTTGAGAGCAGGGCATGAGCAGTGCATGCAACATACAAGGTGCAGGCAAACCTCAAATGGCCTGTGTGGTTTTTTCCCCTCTTTTATTTTCTAAAAACTTTTTAACATTGATTTTGTCTTTTGACTGCTGTTAGGCATCAAGTTGATGTCTTTGTGGAGCTATCTGGTTTAGCTATGAGATCTTTTGAATAGTAATAGCAAGTTCAATATCTATGAAATTAGGATTGTTTTTCTTCTGTGGATTAAGCTACTTATCTCCTACAAATGTTGTGTTTCATGTCTGCATTTCTTCAAACCTTATTTTATATATAGATAAAAAAAGTTGGTTTCACCTTTGTCATCCTTCTGGTTTTGGCCGCTATAGAAGTTTAAGTGAACTGTTAAACTCTACCATTAGTATAGTAACTCTTTAACACTCAACACATTAAATAATTACCTAATAATGATTTTGTTTGGTTTACAGGAGAATATTAAAAAGTGAACCACCTTATCCACAAGAAATGAGTGCACTGTCTAAGGACATAATTCAGCGTCTTCTGATGAAAGACCCCAAAAAGAGGCTAGGTTGTGGTCCTACTGATGCCGATGAAATCAAACAGCATCCCTTTTTCCAGGTAAAACAAACACCAGAACTCCCCAGGTGTTTCAAAGTTGGTGCCTTTGAAATCCGAGTCTAAAGAAGTTCTGTTGGTTTGCTAACAGAACAGCTTAGAGGTCCTCTTAATTGCATCAGTAATTGCACGGGAGTTAGTAAGAATATCCATCTGCTTTTGTATGGATTTTATGCATATTGTAAGGAGGGCATGGTAGACTTTTAATATATTCTGTTTCAAAGAGTTACTTGAAGCAGCCAAAACCCACATTATTTCAACCAGCAGGTTTAATGGGAGACAATTAAACTGTATGCTCTGTGTTGGTTTTATTTTTTTTAAAGAAAATTTGCCACTAACATTAATGTAAAATTTGAATATTGATAAAATTAGTCATAAATTCCTCTTTAGTTTTTCCTTTGTCTAATTAAATATTTGGTTTTGTATAGTAGACCTTAATTCTGTTCAGCTTTCAGTGTATTAGAATTTAGTTTAAAACAATGACAAAGACTGAATTTGGGTACAGAATCTCTACTGTATCTATGCTTCCTACTTCTAGCCATGCATTTAAGTAAGAATCCAGAGGCATTATGCTCTCAGGGTGCTGGAAGCTGAGATTAGTAATTAGCATAAAAATCAGCACTGAAAAGTAGAAGATACTGCATGCAAGTGCTGTGACTTACCCAAATATAAATGTTTTTTCCTCTGAAAAAGAGGGAGTAATTTAACAGCTGTCATGCTAACCACCTGGCTTATCTCCACTGTTAAATTTCTTTGTGTTTATTTTTTATTTCTATTTAAACTGAATTCTTACTACTTAAAAAGAAGTATGATACTTCACCTAAGCAAATTAGTAGGGCATAATTTGAATGTTTTTCATATGACTGTGGAAATCAGCAAATGGAGTTAAGACTGTTTGTTTCTCAACAGGTATCTTTCCAGCATCTGTTTCTGTTAAATTTTCATTTGATTCAAACTTCTTTTCCCAATTTTTGTTTTAGAATATGAATTGGGATGATTTAGCAGCCAAAAAAGTATCAGCTCCATTTAAACCAGTAATCAGAGATGAGTTGGATGTCAGTAATTTTGCAGAAGAGTTTACAGAAATGGATCCTACATATTCTCCTGCAGCAACCCCTCAGACTTCAGAAAGAATATTTCAGGTATTTTAAGAATTCACAATAATTAAAAAAATAATAATTTCTTGAACAATTCCATGTTTATAACTAGATTTATTTTTTTTTTTGTCTATGTCTTCTAAGTTATTGGGAATTTTCCAGTCCCAGAGCTGTTTGTTCAGAAATTGTAAAATGAGAAAGATGGAAACAGTCCTACTGCAAACATAAAATTACATATGTCTCCATTCCCAGTTCAATGTCCTACTTGCTGCACTAAAGTCAGTCTGTCCTTTATTGATTCTTCATATTTTGTGTCACATCATCTTGACTCCCATCAGCCTGGGCTACCAGCTTGGACAACAGCAATGTAGTTTGTCCATGTCCCCTTTATGCTCTAGTTGAGGTTTTCCTTTGGAAAGTGGGAGATGACTGCAGAGTTGAAAGTAGGTCTTCCACTTCCTGTAGGAATGCTCTAATTCCTAGACTACTAGATACAGATCAGTAACAAAGATTTCCTTTTATCTTCTCTGTGCTATTAAAGAAGGATCCTTTCTCAGGCTGCACAGTTTGGATGTCAAACGGGCAGAAACAGATCATGTGCAGCCAACTTGGTACCAAAGCTGCAGAGGTGAACAGTGGTTCAGATTCTTTCTCTCCTCCCTGTCACTGTGCTTTATTGTTTTTTATTGTCTGGTTTTGAGCAGCTTAGTGCATACTGTACAGGAATATAGCATCATGTTTTGGAAGTTGTTAGATTCATAGTGACTGCAGCAAGAAGTTTATGCAAGTCATAACATGATCTGATTCATCCTGCAGTGGTACTCACAGCTGTTCTTGTTACAATACCCAATCATTAATATGAAGCTTATTTTGGTTTTTCCATTTAAAATAGTTTGATGCTTACATCACAACAAAAGCTGTTTCATGCCTCAAAGGTGTTCTGGGAAACTAGCTAGTCTGAAGTATGAGCCTTTATCACTACTGAAAGCAGCATAAGCTGAGCCAGATTTTTAGCATTTTATACCAGAATGTTGTATTACTATTGTTTGATCTACAACTGTGAGTGTCATGTAACTGATTCCACACTGAAAAAGCAATATCATCTACCCAGCAGTGAGCCAGCTCTTGTTTCTGTATTACATTATGAAAATCCTGATTTCTTTGGAAAATTCTCTGAAATTTCTAATGCTTTGTGTGCAACAATTTCAAGCCATGCCCTCTTCTGGTATCTTCATTTCATAGGGCTACTCTTTTGTTGCACCGTCTATTTTGTTTAAACGCAATGCAGCTACAGTAGATCCTCTTCAGTTTTATATGGGGGATGAACGGCCTGGAACTACAACTATTGCCAGAAGTGCTATGATGAAGGTAATGATAATATCAAGAGCTGAATTCATTTAGTTAACTTAGAACTGCATGTAACTTCCAAAGCAGCAATTGCAGGCTAGGCTACAGGTTGCAAAATAGTGATTGTTCATTTTTCTGCTTTCTTATGGCTCCTGAGATGATCCAAGAATACAATTTGCATGTGAGATGATATATCTAGTTTTCCAGAAGACTCAAGTACAGTAGTAATAGTATCAGCCAACCATTTTATTGATTTTTAAGCTACTTTAATTATCTCAAAATTCATTCTATGCTATATTTGCCTGCAATGATGTATAGTTGTATGAAGCCATATAAGAACACATGCTATTGTGATGTCTTCAGGCGAGCACGTAGTTCTGTGACTAAATGTTTGTACAGCCATCTTTGATCCTGTTTGGCTGAATTATTTGTATGGAACCTATTGTAATAGTAACAATTTATTTAGTGAGTATGTACGATTAATGTAACGTAAGATTTACTCTCTGATTGTTAGAATGGAGTTTATGCATTTTATTAAATAGAGGTTAGCATTTTATCAAAAAGAGCACTCTTTCACAATTTTAAATATAGATGAAAAATTCTCACAAAACTTTACTGTTTGTCTTTGACTGTGTATACTAAAAGTATTCTGCAGAACTAAATACAGACAGTTTCCTAACAGGACTCTCCATTTTATCATCATTATGAACTGGATCTGAAAGAGAAACCATTGGGAGAAGGAAGTTTTTCCATTTGTCGAAAGTGCTTACACAAGAAAACTAGTCAAGAGTATGCAGTAAAAATAATTAGCAAAAGGTATAAATATTCTATAAGACAATAAAAATATTTTCTTTGCTTACTGTCACCCATGGATTAAATAATGTTCGCTACAGTTTTGGAAGTGGAAAAATTACTTTAAACTAATTTGCTGTTTGAAGACTATAGAGAAACTTATAGTAACCTTATGACCTTTGAAAGATTCTGAGAGTCTCTTGAAACAAATTGTTGCTCTTGTTGGGGAAGATGAAAGAAGAAATGTAAAGAGTATTTTTCTGGTTACTAGTTTTATTTTACCCTAATTTCCCCTTTGCTTCTGGCCATGGTAAGGTATAAGGTGCTCCTGTATTTACACCTAAGTGAAGTGAATGTAGGCTTATGCTAAGCAGCTCAATTGACTGCCTAGAGCATTGCTTTTAAGAAGGATCTTAAAGTGTGGGTTGCCTTAGATCTAATTAAGTGTGTGTGTTTGTGTGTGTGTGTGTTTGTATATAAAATGGAAGTATACTATGGAGTTATAAGTTGCATCTTATTTCCTGGATGTTCTGAAGAAAACACCACAATGGAGACAGCTGACTTGCTTTTGTACATGAGGACCATCTGGTCCTCTTCCAGAATAGATACTTCTGGCACTTTCTGTCCAGCTTAAAAAAAAAAAAGGGATTATTTGAGGAGTGGATGGATTTTTAGCATCATATTTTGCCGTGTTTGAATATGTCCCTAGTGTGTTGTAGAATGCTGGCAGGAAAGTGTGACTGTTCTGCTATCAGAATGACAGTTTACAGAGACTTCTCTAAGACATTTGACTGTACCTTTGTTTTTCCAGACTGTAGAATTAACTGTCCACCAGACTTGTCATCACATCCTTTTTTGATAGGATAAGTTCAAGAATACAGGTGTCAGAGTAATTTTCTGAAGGTTGCTCCAACTAACAGAGGCCTACTTAAAACTATTGGCAGAGCCTACAGAGACTCAAATGACCTGGCACTAGCAATGGAATGCAGGGGAATTCAGTAACTTAAACCTAGGCATCTGTGTAGTGCCATTCTAGCATCGGCTGGTGGCCTCTCTGTCCTCCAGTTTCCATCATTCTTGTGACCACTGCCTTCATGGCTGATGTCTTCTAGGCTCTCCAGTGCTAATGCTGCTGAATCCTACTCTAGGTATATTTTACAGTGAACTGGTTCACCCTGTAAATTAAAGTAGACTTTCACTCATTATTATGAGACCTTGGACAAGTCCTGTGCAGTAGACACCTGCACTGGGTATTTTAATCTGGAAATCTCTGTCTTGGTATCTACATTCCATTTTTTTTTTCCTGTGGTGCATGCAGAGCTGCACATTAAGTACTCCTGTCTTAAGCTAATGGATTTTTCATTTCTGGATAATAGTGAGCAAATGAGTATTGATATTTTCCACAGAACTAAACTTTAAGGAATTATGTCCCTAAATTACATTACTCACAGCTTCATTTGCTCTTTCTCCTCCATTTTGGTGGACCAGGCTAAACAAAGGTAAGAAGTGGTCTGTATGCAGAGAAATTTTTTTTTAGGGTTGTTTTTTTTGATTTTTTTTTTAATTATTATTTTTGGTTATGCTTGCAGGCTGTGAGTAGATTCAGAGTGTGTTTTCGTAGTACTTAAGTTAGCAGTAGCCCCACAAACTAGACACAAACTGGCCTTGAATAAGAAGTGGTTAAACTGTAAATAATATTACTCTGAGGACCACACTAGTAACTCTTGCTACAAGGAGAAGTATAATAGGTTTCTGGTAACTTCTTTACCACAAGGTCAGACAGTCTTTCACTCCTACCCATCAAAAGTGCCAGAAAAATGAATCCTACATCTAGGCAAACCTTTTCGTGCTACTTGAGGTGAAAGCTCAGATCAAGAGTTCCTCTGTGGTGTTTGCTTCGTTGGTAGTGCTGGACCTGCCTCCATCCAATGATTTGAGGTGCATCTGTGTGTCTGAAAGCCAATGAATGAGTGGAGTTCCATAAACTGAGTTACTGTGCTAGAGCTTCCCATTTGTTTTTCTTGATACTGTGTTTTTAAAATCTGGGATGGTAACTATTTATAGAGGGG
Organism: Chloroceryle aenea; assembly: GCA_013399075.1. Taxonomy (NCBI): domain Eukaryota; kingdom Metazoa; phylum Chordata; class Aves; order Coraciiformes; family Cerylidae; genus Chloroceryle; species Chloroceryle aenea. The sequence continues at coordinate 244,939 of VWZY01012111.1, forward strand.
ACATACTTGGAGGAGTCCACACATGAATTTTAGAGCCTTACATTGATGATTATGAACCTTTCTCATCTGTTTCCTAGCTCCAACTTATGATGGTAGTTTAGGCAGGAAAGGCTAGCCAAGGCAGGCTTTTCAATTTCCTAAGGACCTGAAATAATTTCTGTTTAAACAACATCAGTAGAGTTGCAGGTGGAAGATCTTAGTTTACCTGTTGATTAAATTAAGTCTGCAGAAAGCCAGAATTCTCTTGCACAAAGTTCTTATCATGTTTCTAGTCCTAATTAGAAAAAAAACCCACACAAAACAGCAGCAACAACAAAAACCCCCACACAGGAAAAAAAAAACCAAACCAACAAAAAAACAACAAGCAAACAAAAAAACCCTACAACAACAAACCCTAAACAAACAAGGGTTAGCTTTTCTTAGAGAGAGTTTTAACAACTTTTAACTAGTGTTATTTGCCCAGAAAAAGAAATCAACATACGTATTTAGTGGAAAAGAAAATGTTCTGCACTGTCCCTGTGCATGTAGCTTTTATCATGTTCACCACTTTCATGTTTTTTGGCTATAGATTTTAGTACTTGAAGGAGAATTTGGTGATTTTTGCTGGGAGCTAGTCACTTCATATCTCTACCAATCCCAGAACTTACAGTGGCCTGGATGAATTACTCTTTTAACTAGTAGAAGCTTATAATTTGCATACAGTTTTGGAAGTATTTATTTCCTATAAGAATGGAAAAGAACTGGGCTAATAATTTTAGTTTTCAAGATAAAGCCTAATTAACAAATATTTGTAGGAATGGGGAGGAGTCAAATTTCCCTGGATAAGGGAAAAATTTCATTTTAGCTAGAAACTCTTCTATAATCATTTCAGCTTTTGCTATAGCAAGTTGCAATTGCATCAGAAATATTATTTGATTTAGGTGTGTTTTTTTAAAATTTGTAACTTTCAGGGTTATTAAATAAAAAATAATTAAAAAAAAAAGTGTAACACTGAATGTGAAATTTGCTCACTTTAAATTGGTACAAAATGACTGCTCATATTTTTCAGAATGGAAGCCAATACCCAGAGAGAAATAACAGCTCTGAAACTCTGCGAAGGACACCCAAATGTAGTGAAGTTACATGAAGTTTATCATGATCAGGTATTTTGAAGAAGCTGTAATTAACACTTGCCAAACAACTCGCTGTATGTTTTCCCAAGAACTTTCAGGAGTTAAGCATACTGTTACTAGGGGGGCAGCTTTCATCCTGAGGCTTTTGTCTAGCCAAAATGTAAAAGTAGGGCCTCTCTTTGAAAATACATTGAGATCAGTTTGGGATTTATTTAGACAGCTTAGCTGTCTTTTTCCTTCAAGTAATGCAAGCTCCAGAACATGTAATAGGCCATAACTTGATATTGATCATGATTTTGTAAAGGAACATGAGCTCTTTTGCCTCCCCACATGTCCCAGTTTATCTCCATCATGCTGTTTAGCCAAGGACCAGCAGAGCACTTTTAAAATGAGCCGAGAGGATGAAAAATCTGTACTCTACTCTTCAGTGATAATTAGGTGGTGTTTTGCTTGTGGTTTCTTTTTTCTTATTTTGGTTTTGGGGGGGTATTTTTTGCATTTATCTACCTTTTTTTCACTTTTCTTTGTGTAAAATGACTACAATCAGGAATATCTAAAAAGAAATGTTCTTCAGATTGCTCTGCAACTGAATATGCTGTTCTCAACCAGCCAGACCACTGTGGATTGAGTTGCCCTTGGTAGCTCCTAGGTGTTATCTTCTAGATTACTCATACACAACATTCTGAAGACCAGAACTGATAAAAATCTTCTGGCTTTGACATTTCTGCAGTTTGTCTTAAAATAAAGCAGCTCAAATTCTTAACTTGCTCTGCTATCAGCCTGAGCAAATTTGACATTAGTAGCCCAATCATAGATTATTGGGTTGCAGTCACTTTTGGTGAGCCAGAAGAAGCTTTCTAGCAGAGAAAAGTCTTATTTTCTATCTGAATTTCCTGTCACCTATTTGAAAAACATGAAGAAGATGTGCAGGAGGGAATGTCTTACAAGCTCTACCAGCAATGGGACTGGTAGGCACCTTGTTTTTTCTGTTACAACTTCCTGTTGCCATAGCTTTGGTTCTGTTCTTTGCATTTTTTGACATCTTCCAAGAACTCTTTTTCTTTACTTGTGAGTAATACTTCCATTACTGTCATTCAGAGGAAGAAAATGCTAGAAGCCATCACATGCTTACATCCATGGGATTTTGAGAATGCTAGCTTCACTTTCCTGTCCCAAGAAGTCAGCAGTTTGTTTAATGGCAAGACATTTGGATTGCAGTTGATTGTGTGCCAGTGTTGTCTTATAATCAAGGAAGTCACTGCTTATTGATTGTCTTAATATCTGAACAACCATTAATGTTTAAATTAAAAAAATATTGTTTAATGTTTGGGAAGATGTCTACTCTATCATTAGAGTAGCTTTGCTGGGGATGAAATCAGAAGAAATTCTAGACAATCTTTAATTTGACAGTAAAGTTTCAGGGTGCTTTTAAAAGATTCTGTAACATGAAATAGCTCACTCCTTATGCATATTAATAGAAATGTATCCCTACATCAGAACAGGCTTAACCAGCACAGTCCAGCTTTTCCCAGCTTTATTTGTGAGCCAAAAGAAGGGCATTTTGTCTCCCTACAAATTTACCCATTTACATGGTGGCATTGTATTTTTGTAAATAAATAAGTAGACATGAGAAAAACATCAACATTCTTCTATCTCAGTCAGACTAATGGAAAAAATGTCACGTGAGATGCAATTTGGAGCTTTTTATTTGCCTTCTGAATTGCTCTGAGCAGCAGTCTTATTTCCTCAAACTCTGAGAACCTATTGGAACAGCACCTAGCTCCTGAATGAATGTTTGTTTGTAATGTTAAATTTCTAACAGGACACTTTTCTTTATTGTTTCAGCTTCACACGTTTCTAGTAATGGAATTGCTGAAGGGAGGAGAATTGCTTGAGCGTATTCAGCAAAAGAAACATTTCAGTGAGACAGAAGCCAGTCACATCATGCGCAGACTCGTTTCAGCAGTGAGCCATATGCATGATGTAGGAGTAGTCCACAGAGATCTGAAACCTGAGGTATAGTGACTTGCTTTGTTTATGCAATAAGTTTAGATACTAAGTCATTAAATATCTGGAATGTGAGGTATTTCTGTTCATCCAGCTTTTATTACAGATTTTTCTACTTTTATATATTGTTAATAACATGTTACTGCTTTTACTTAGCAAACTCTGTAGAAGTTTTTCTGTTCACACATCAAAGACACTGTTAGGAAACATTTTTATTTTTGTAAGCAGTTTACACTGTAACCTGTTCAAAAACACTCCTCTTTGGGGACAGTTTTTCCTGGTGGTAAGTATGTATTTATTGTGTGAAACAGTTAACAAGCAGAGCTAGGTTGCCTGGGTACTTTGCCTGTACATTTCCACCTTTTGTTTGATCTTAATTCCCTCCCATAGGGCTTCTTTTGGAAGTAGCTGCCAACATCCTTGTACTGTCTTCTGTCCCAGCTAAACACACAATGAACCACAAACTAATGCAGCCAACTAATAAAGATTTGTGAGTTTATCAGTTTCCCAAAAGAAACAAATAATTAATATATATTTTTCAATAATTAGTTGTTCTGCTATTTTTGTTGTGGAGCAACATTTTGCTTCCAGAAAATTCAGTTTACTATGACAATGTTGACCACTGGCTTTATTTTGCTTCTTGGAGCCAGTACAGGCTCATTTTTCTTTGCCAGCAATGCACCTGAATATGTGTTAATTTTCTTTATCCAGTAAGGATGTTATATTTTATTGGTGAAAAAAAAATAAAAGGAGGGCTATTGTGAAATTCTGTTATATCAATCAAAAATGTGACTTTTTGGGAAAAAAAAAAATTGCTGACATCATCAAGGAAAGAAAACAGCTTTTAAAACCAGTCATTATTAAAAGGGCAAAACCCAGAAATCCTTCTTATTCTTGTCATTTTAGTCTTGTTTCCATGTTGAATATAAAGACCAGATTCTGTAGAGCTTCAGCTGCATGGTAAATTAGGCAGTCTTCAGTTCTACATCATGTTCAGGAACAGAAGTCTGGAAAGTCCAAGTAATGATGGGTTAGCAAACAGCTTGCAGAATGCATTGCCTCCACAAAGTTGGACTTAACCAGCCTGTCTCCTTCCTGCTTGTTGTTTTGAAAGTTCCTATTTTAGGTTCAGACATGAACTTAGTGTGGGATCTGCAGACTTCCCAATATAGGAGTGGTTAGTGCACCTTTCTGTAAAAAGTTCTATAGTAATTTCTCTTCCTTTTCTAACAAGACCACACAGATTTGTTTGATGTTCAACTTGCACATCTATCTAATGTGATACAGATAAGTCTAGTTTAGAAAACATGGCTGGTTGCATGCCACTAAGGGTGAGGCTTTTTTTAATTGCATGAGCTGGAAGACTCTTCTGTTTAAACAATAGGAATTAGAACACATATATTGCTCTGCAAAATAGACAGAAAGTATTGGGTAGAAAATAGAGAATTCCCAGCAATAAAGAATTCATGTAGCATACGTGACTGTTTGGAGTGTCTCTGTAGAGGATTTGAGGACTGTGTCTGTGAAATGGCCATTAATCTGTAAACTGAGTTCTGAAGATGCTAGAAAAAACATACCAAGGCAGAGATACTGTCCTTTATATAGCCTTAAAATATATGTGGAACATAGCTTTGAGTGTGGGTTTTTGTGAAACATGCTTTATTTACCTAATCAACAAAGTGATCTGAACCCAGCTTAAGACATCTAGACTCTGTCTGTCTTTCTGTACATACATAATTTCCATTCTGTGTTAAGAAAGGAGGTCTTTTAAAGCTAATTTTACTGTAGTCCTTTATTTGCTTGTTGGCTATGTAACAGCAACATACTTAATGCTATTGGGTTCTCCCTATTGACCTGCTTGCAGTCTAGCAATCTCTCTTTTCCCCCTTCTTAATGAATTTGAAGTTAATTACTTGAGTTGCTCACCTTTTGTATTTCAAAATTACAAAGGGTTACAGGATATTGAGACTTTCTGGCATTGCATAGATTAAACAACAAAGACAACAGCAAAGTTTTTTTGCCTTTTTTCAGAAGTTTAAGGGAGGAGTAGAGATATTTTATAATCTCATCTAGTCCTCAGCCAGTTCTCGTAAGACTTGGCTTCACTCTTTCTTGACAAATAGCAATACTTGGGGAAAAGAAGAACAGATTGTCTTCCAAACTGTTAACAACTTCTGTCTTCAAGTCCAACATTCTAGTCTGTAAAGCTGGAATTCTCAGGAACTACAAGTTTTCTTTATCTTGGTGTAAGGAGTCAGTCATTGGTTTAAGTTTGGACTGGTATGTGACCTTCAGTGCTTGAATGACACTCGTCCCATGTCTCCTCCAGAAAATATATTTATACTGACTTTGAGATGTATGCCAGACAACTGCTGAGGTTTGTTGCACTTCCCAGTACACTCTTTTTCTCTTCCAAATTTATCTTTTTTGCATTACTGTGCTCATGGCAGTATGGCTTTAGTGTGTTATTACTTGAGGACAAAAGATTATTCAGTCACGAGACATGGAAAAGAGCTCCATGCACAAGGAGGCTGTCACTTGCAACAGAAGGAAATGGAAGCTAAAGAAGATTTTATTTGAGGAAGGAAATTCTACATTTAAGTTTGTATAAAAAAAATAAAGATAATAAAATTAAAAATACTTTTTTTTTTCTTGTCAGTGTTCCCCAAATTATTTTCTTCCCTGTTCTCTGCTAAATACCCATTTTCATTAATAATTTCAGACAGAACTATCCTGACTTTCAGGTATACAGAAGCCAGATAAACACATCACATCTTACATCCCAGAGTACTGTTATTTCTAATTTTATTATTATTATTATTATTATTTTTATTTTTCCACCTGTGTCTCCATTTCCTTGTTTCTCTAGATAGTAGATAAATGTCAGAAACAAAAACACCCTAAGTATTCTAACCCATTTCCTACCCAGTGCTGATACTGATTTTTGTCTTTCCTATCCAGAATTTATTGTTTACGGATGAATCTGATAATTCAGAAATAAAAATAATTGATTTTGGCTTTGCTCGTTTAAAACCACCCGATAATCAGCCTCTTAAGACCCCATGTTTTACTCTTCATTATGCTGCACCAGAGCTCTTGAATCACAATGGTTATGATGAATCCTGTGATCTGTGGAGTTTGGGGGTCATTTTGGTGAGTGACTGAGATTTTTAATTGTAACTTTATTCTGTTTTTACTTTTGGACAAAATACAAAGGACTTGACACAATTTCAGGCTTGAATGAGGTAGATGCCAAACTCAGGTGAGGTGAAAATACTGCTGCCCAAAAAGAGATTCCAAAGAGAGGGGGGCAGATTATATTTTTTTTTTACCTTTGGGCAGTAAATTAAACTCAACACTTGTGGGAATGAGAAATACTTTACACAGGCTTATTCTTAAAAAGATGTATTCCTGTTGGGAGATTTTACAGGCATCCATGTAATCTTCCTACAGTGTCAATTTGGAGAAGGAAACAGTCTGTATTCTGATTTACAGAAAATTAATTTCAATACCTGTAAACTGGATGGAAATTCCACCAGTTTATTTGAAGTTTCCTGCAACACATAATTTTATTTTTTTCTAACTAGGCCTCCAGAGAAAGTCTTGCATATTTTAAATTTTCTATAGCCTTGAAGTTATACTAGTCAGAGTTTTATTGTGTAGTGTTGGTGATGCAAAGAGCACTCTGTATTCAGTAATAGGGTTGTTAATAACTATTCTATGTTTATTAATGCTGCTTTTGTTCTCATGACAGTATACGATGCTATCGGGACAGGTGCCATTTCAGTCTGAAGACAAAAGTCTGACATGTACCAGTGCATTGGAAATTATGAAGAAAATTAAAAAGGGAGAATTCTCCTTTGAAGGAGAAGCTTGGAAAAATGTTTCTGAAGAGGCTAAAGAGTTAATTCGAGGTATGTATTCACAAATATTTCAGGTAGCTTATATTTTTATCTCAAAAGATAAATTTCAGAGAACTATACAATAGCTGGGTGCTGTGACCAGCATGAGAGTGCCTAACCTGACAGCGTGGTATCTCCAGCATGAGCTATGTGCTGACCCCTAGTATAAGACAAGGGGACAAGTGGACACATCAGGATGGCATTGCAAATTGCTTGCATGCCTAGCAGAGAGCTTTCTAACGGAGTGAGATGCTGACAAGTGGTTAGTGGGGTTAGAAGTAACTGAAGAGCTTTAAAAAAGTGAAGTTGTTGTTTTAGAACATACTGAATAGCAGAGCTTTTCTTTTATGTTACTTTTGCTTTTATAAAAAAGCCAGGTTATGAGAGTTATGTATTTTAAACATGAACTTTGACAGAAAATGTATTATTTTTTTCCCTCGGGTTGTTTTGGAATGTGTCTGCCCCAATTACTGTATTTCTGAGCTGCTTCATTCACATTTGCCATGCCTTGATTCCCCTTAAGCTTTGGAGCATCTGCTTATGTCTTCAGTGTGAGATAGATCTTAGTAGATTTTAGCAGATCTTAGCTCTACTAAGATGGAGTTCTGAAATTCTGTAGAAGCAGGCTTGTAAGGACTTTTTCTGACAAAAATGTAGGCATCTCCAGATTCAGACTTCAGGGGATCTTGTAGAGATGTAGAGAATCTGAGGCTCGCTCTCTTGAACTTTATCCTGGGTAGATGTTAAGTGAAGAAATCATTTGAGCTTCTCAGTTTGTGTGAAGAGAGATGGAGTTATCAAACAGTTAAAGAGCAATTTCTTGTATTTAGTGGTCTTCCTGGAGAGGATGAGAGTATAACATTGATTCTTATCTAGGAGAAATACTGGCATACTTAGGATAAATATTGTCATTACTTATCAAAGCAATGCATGAAATATTCTTAAAAATTCATTGCATTTTCTATTAAAAGAAGATAAATAGATCACAATTTAAGGGAATGTAATATATTTTTATTAGGACTTCTAACAGTGGATCCAAACAAAAGAATTAAAATGTCCAGCCTGAGATACAATGAATGGCTTCAGGATGGCAGCCAGCTGTCATCCAACCCTCTGATGACTCCTGATAACTTAGGCTCTTCAGGAGCTGCAGTGCATACATATGTCAAAGCCACTTTTCATGTAAGTTCTAAGGAATCTTCTTTTATGTGCTACATTTTGTAAAGTGTTAATCTACATGATGTTTGCTTTATTGAAAATATGCATTTGCCCTTATAATTCAGTGATTGGCTTAGAGCTGCAATTTTTTTCCTCAGTACCTAAGCCTTCTGACTGAGTACAGTGAAAACACGAATGATGAGAGAAGAATAATTTTCTTGAAGACAGTTATACTAACAAGGTTTTGTGGACTGAGACACAGCTGTTCATGAAATAATTAGTATAAATATTTTGTTTCTTAGGGAAGAAAACTTCTGGAACATATCTAGATCATGTTTTAGTATCATGGATCTCTTTTTAAATGGACTTGTTTGTCTATATTTACTGAAAATGATTGAACTGAAACTGTGTTATATAAACATAGTGTTTATTCCTTCCACAGAGAGTAAACTGATATTGAGCACATTTATGCTGAAGTACTTGGAGAGGTCCTGATGTTGCAACATTAACTTGAGCTGAAAGAAGAACTGTAACTTAACTAAGTGTAGTTCCTGAAAATGTAGTATTAAATAGATTTGAGGGTTAATAAAAAATACATCTGAATTTAAAAAAAAGGGCAAAAAAAACCCCAAACCAACCAAGGAGGGAAAATGACAATTAATATTGTTATGTATTGGCTCTTAAATACATGTGAAGGACAGTAAAGTTCTTGTTACAGCTGCAATAAGAATTAGTAGGGACGTGTAAAGAGTTTACAGTTTACCTTAAGACTTACCATAGGACATTCAAAATAACGTACAAGCCATAAAGTGTCTTCAACCTCTCAAAAAGCTTAGAAATACCTTTTATTTTTAAACAGGCCTTTAACAAGTACAAAAGGGAAGGATTTTGTCTCCAGAATGTTGACAAGGCACCTCTTGCAAAGAGAAGGAAAATGAAAAAAACAAGTACAAGCACAGAGACACGTAGCAGCTCCAGTGAAAGTTCACATTCTTCTTCCTCTCATTCTCATGGTAAAACTACTCCTACAAAGACACTTCAGCCAACAAACCCTACAGACAGCAATAACCCAGAAACTATCTTCCAGTTCTCTGACTGAAAAGCAGAGAGTATTCTGTCTTGAAGATTTAAGTGGTTATGAACTTGGTAGTACCGATACTGTCTTCAGCCACCCTTCCTCCCTGTGGCTTACAGGCTACAGGAATATGTCTGTTGCTTTAAAAATGTATTTCAATCATACCTTTTTAGCTTTGTATTTCAATACATTTCTTTTTAGCATTAAGTTTGGTATCACTGGATATGGTATAATACTATTATACAACCCATATTGTATTATCTTAAGGCTAAATGACTAGTGTGCAGTCAAGCTCAAGGCAAGGAGCTATGCTGCTTGTGGTACAGCTTGGAGGATGACTCTTTCTCAGTATCAGAATCTTCCTCCCTGCTTCTTCCCCACTGTTCAAAGAAAGGAAAGCTTTGTAACATGTATAGAACTCTTGGATCATCTACTTTTACCCAGGTCTGTGAAGAATGTCATGGAATTTGATTCTTGCATGTAAAGAATCATTGGTACAATGCACCAAAGCAGTATAATACTTTAAGGCCTTTTAGATTTGTGCTTACATTTTATCCCATTTATTTGAATTTTAAGAGCAAAATGAAGTGTTATGGAACTCTTGCATTGTTTTAAAAAGTAACTCCCTTTATTCTGTCCTAAACAACTGGGAGTATAAGTCAAGTCTTAGGGTTGTTTTTTTTTTTAATTTATTTAATTGTTAAAAACATCTAGGGTAAAAGATGTCCGGTAGGGTCAGATGTCTAGTACTGTGACACAATAATTTTTATTTCTACTTTTTGAAGTTATTAACTTTTAAAATGTTTTACAGGTTCTAAAATGTAATGCTATAAGAGAAATTGAAATTTCATACTCAATGCTTTGGAAAATGGTCACATGTTAAAATATATTTCAAGAATTAATTATAATTTTTATTTTCTTTTTATATTTACACAATAACTAAAATACTAAGATTTTTTTAAAGATGCAAAAACTCCAGTTTCAACATTTGTTATTATAGGGTCCATACAAAATGTATACCAAGTTATTTGATTTTTGCATTGTGCAAATATGGCAGTTTAATAGTGACTGTAAAATATTAGAATATATGTTTTCTTTTTTGCACTTTAGAACATCTAAAGGAGATGTTTTATAATAAAGTGCACAAGGTGCTGAGCACTGTTTTACTGGGTTGAATGACCTCAGATTCACCACATTTGATGGTTGTGGTCATTGTGAAGGAGAATTCTGTACTTTGCAGGAGTGAATCCCTGTATATTACTCACTGTTCTCATTCCTTACCTTAAACTGCGAAGCTCTTTCTATCTTGCTTTTACCTTGTATATAACAAATACTAGACCTGGGCACCTTGTGTAGTGTAGATGTTAACAACTTATGCACTGGGAATACTAAAGGGAAATTCTATTGAACACTGTGCTTCACAACTTGTTCACTGTGGTGTTCTACAGTGAAGTATTTCCTACTGTGATAGTATAGTATGTACATAACTGTTTGAAATCATTAATGTGACTTACAGAAACATCAGCAGAAACTTTAAAATCAGTATATTTTATAAATTTATGGAGAGCTCTTTTATTGCTCATATTCTCGATGACTAGGGGTAACTTAAGTGCAAAAAGATGACTCCAGTTTTGCAAATGCTTACATGTGTAAGTTCCCACTGAAGTCAGAGAAACTCCTTGTGTAAAGTTAATCATATGCCTAAATTTGAGCGATGGAAGACTAATTGACTAGGAATTTTGTTATCAGCTTGCTCTATTTTAAAGTAACCTTAATCCAAACCCTATGCAAAAAAAAAAGTTCTAGAAATTGTTTGTATCGGTGGTTTTATTTATAGACTTGTATCAGATATCAGTATTGACAAATACAATACATCCATGTTTACAGGGATTGTGTGTATCAAAACCAGGCTTTGGAGCCCAATGTGTTTGTTCTGTGTTTCTTTAATATTAATAGTGGCATTCTGAGGTTTTGGAATTGCTCATGTGAAATAGTTTACTACTTTCTTGATGTGAATGTCAACAGTAATTGCAGCATTAATTTCAGGTTGATGTGAATATTGAGATTTGCACTGTTTATGTAGAAGTAGTATATTTAAAGATCAGTATATGTGCTAATAACACAACCAATTTTAAGTGGCCGATGTAAAAATATTGAAAAAATAATTGTCAATGTAATATATTCAGGTTTGCTTTCTGAACACTCTCTTTGGAAGTAATCTCAATAGTGAACATGACTCATTTGTAAAAGAATACTTTCCCTCTTCCCAATAAACTTGCTGTAAATACAACAACCAATCCACAATTAATACTTGTTCTGCAGACAGTACAAGTGAATTGGGAGGTTGGGGAACAGGTTGCTTGCAGAGTTTATGCTTAGGGGAGTTCTTGAAATTGGTTGCCTTCAGCGTGAGGACAGCAAAAGGCAATTTGGGGGTTGATTTCATTTAAGTGTAAGAAAGTTTTGGATACCGGGTAAATTTGGAATATTGTGACCCAGCTGAAATAACTTCTTATAGTCAGGAACACAGTACAATTGTTTCCCTGTTGAGAAACAGAAACTGTTGCAACAAGAAAAAGAATGCTTGCACAAAATGCTGGCTGCTACAGGCGATGGTTGTATTGTTGGAGGGTTTTTTTCACACAGATTTTGAGATACTGTTGCAAGAATAAAATTCTTAGAATACACCACTTTTATAAGAGACAGCTTTTATAGATTAATTATTTCTGTGTCCTCTTCGTGCTCTAGCAGTAGTTACTAAATAAAAATTGAAAGACAAGGTAATTATTTTTTGGCAGGGGTAAGTACATTTAGATGTCACCTCACACTTGCTTTGACCCAGTTACCTGGGGTAGCTGTTTATTACCTCTGACTTTCTGCTGCATGCAGATAACAGAGCTCTCGAGGAGGTGTCTTTGACCCTAAGCTGTCAGACTTTTTAGATGAGCATCTTTTCATAAATAACTGCTGATCTCCATTTAAGCTGAGTTTCAAGAGCAGGGTCCCTTCTTGCTCAGCTCTCCCTGCAGCACTGGATACTCTTGGCAGAACAACGCTGTCTCCGCTTCATCTGCTACCTGGCCTGGCACTTGAGATCATATAAAGACCAAGGGCCAAACTTTTCCTCCTCACACCACTATTTCAGTTCTGAAGTGTGCAAGCCAATCTTCATAGCACTATGAATATTTTATATTTCCTTGGTAAAGAGATGTTAGATTGTAAATAATGTTTATACACAGATTGTTTCCTTCACAATGCTGCTATGCATCAAGCATCTTTGATGTCTAGTGATGATATACTTCTGCTGACAGAACTGGAATGCACTCAGCAATATTGTGGGTAGCTATTTGGAAAAATCAAATTTATTATGAGTAAAGGTTTAAATAACTAGTGTGGTCATTAATCTAATCTTTAAAATACTCTATTCTGTAAAGCTGTTTCTTTGCACTACTTCTAGAAACACAAATATTAGTAATTAAGAGGTAATTCTGCTGAAGGATTTAGAGGTGTAGAAAGGAACTTCCATGACAATGTTCCTCTGGCTTAGTGAAATTTCTATACATTTATGTAAGGAAAAGCAGCTGAAATATTTATTGTTTCTAATGCAAGGGTCAGTGCAAGTGACATATATATCATTTACTACTGTGAGAAAAAACTTTCTTAAACAGTTGAGGGGTGGGGTAACAAAACCATATCATTGCATCAGAATGGATTGGGGCTTTAAAGTGGTGTTGCTGATGTATGTGTTTTCTCAGCCCTTTTCCATGGCTGCTTTTCTGACCAAGTTAAGGATACCTGCACAGCCTTGTTCCCTAGCACTCACCCAGGAACAGACTAATTCTTGGTAGAAAATATTTACAGAATGATGATATATGTTTATTGTTGTGATGAACTGTTGCACAAGTGTCTTAGATTTGTGGTATGTGCATGTATTTTGTGCATGTATGTAGATACATGCTGTATTGCATGTCCAGGCCTCCTTTAAAGTGATATGCTTTGTTTAAGAGAGCCTGTGCTTAAACATGAGTTCTCAACTCCCACAGATTCAGAGGACCAGACAAGGGGACTACCACAGAAGAGGAAGAAAGTTATGGGAAGTAGAGGTGAGAGGCTTCTAGGAAGATATTTTCAGGGGTAAATTTCCCCCCCCAATATCTCCTTGTGCATGTAATATTCACGGAGATTGAATTGCAAGCTGCTTTGCTGTTTAGCCAGCATAACCACATTTCCTAACTCTGCTGGTCTGTGAGTGTGTTGGGGTGCATGTGTACACACATGTGTGTCTTTATATGACATTTGGTCTTCATTTGGATTTTTTTCTGTCATTTCTTAAGTATTGTTCCAGGTTTTTTTACCAAGTTGATGGTCTCCATTCTTTCCTCCATATATGACAGTCTTGGCACTGAATTCTCCAGAGCAAAATATGACATAGCCTTCCTTCAGTCAAGATAGTTGACTGAATATTCTGGACTGAGAGAACAGGCAATAACATGGCTGTTTCTGCTGGAAAGGGATAGAAGTTCCTTCATCTTTGTCTACCTGTGAGACAAACTTCTCAGTTTGCTCCTTTGATCCCCAGAGCTCTGGATTCTATAAAAAATAAAACCCTCCCCTACCATCCTGCATATTCATATATCACTCATCAGCAGATGCTGGATGTTCATAACACCTCTGCAGAAAAGAAAACTTAGGTTGATTCCTGTAGTCTGCAGTAGTAAATAAAGTGATGCTTTCAATTGCATAGACCAGCTGGAGCAGTCTTGTTTGTTGTGTCTGGAGGCAGCAAGAGCAGACAAGTATAAGGCAACTGCAGTAATGTACATCTGAAAAAACCCAGCCCAACCTCTGTATTTTGACAGCCTTCCTGGTCTGTGTGATAGAAAGGGAAGGCTGCAGCTGGCTGGGGAGCAATGAGAAGTATTTAGGTAGGTGAGATGGTATGGGCTGGTCTGACATCTTACTGTCACCCACAGGGCCATTCCTGATACTGTCTTTTACAAAACCTAATTCCCTATAATGTTACCATTTTTGAAAACTAATACTTTGTGCAGAGGTGGAAAGGAATTCATACTGTTCATGCGTAAAATCACTTCTTAAATTGACACCCAGTCTAACAGTGTTCACAGAATTCATGCAGAAGTCTGCTAACGTCCTTTGAAATGCCAATAAAGCAGAGAAAAGCAGAACTCTTCTTTAATTGCTCAGGAACTCTCGAATATCTATCACAGATGAAACTTCAAACTCACTGCAAATGCTGAATTTTTCTTAAGACAGTTTTGTTTTGTCAACAAATCAAGCTTCAGTTCTTAAAATTGCCAGCTCATTTATGTTCAGCTGGTTTTCCTTGGGTTTTTTGTTTCATTCTGGGGTTTGTTTGTTTGTGTTCTTTTCTTTTTATTTTAAACACATAGTTATAAAAGTATGATTGCGACCAAAGGTTTGTGTTTGTATGAAAATCTGAGGATTTAGGCCAAGGCCTTGTGAATATCCAGAAGTCGTCTTCTGGAAAGATATTCACCATCTGTAACTAGTTTGGTTCATAGAATCATTTAGGTTGGAAAAGACCTTTAAGATCATCAAGTCCAAGCACTAACCCTACTCTGTCAAGTCCACCACTAAGCCGTATCCCAAGCACCACATCTGTATGGCTTTTAAACACAGCCAGGGACAGTGACTCAGGCACCTCCCTGGGCAGCCTGTTCCAATGCCTGGCAACCCTTTCACTGGTTTTGTTCTTTTCTCATGTCCAGTTTAACCCTCCTCTGGTGCAGCTCGAGGCCATTCCCTCTTTTCTATCACTAGTTACTTGTGAGGAGAGACCAGTGCCTACCTCTCTGCAGCCTCCTTTGCTGATACTCTGCTGATGTAGCTCCATCTAGCCAAGTACATTTTACATCAGTTATGGGTGTGATTCTGTGTGACACATTCAGATAGGCTAAAAAAGCTTTCAAATGTAAACTAGTCTTTGGAATTGCAGCACAGTGAGAAGAAAGGAGGGGAAGTTGTATTTAAAGATGATGCCAAGAGAGGACAATATTCAGAGTTTATCTCCAAGTTACACTGACAGAGGTGACCAGGCAATAGTATCTTTGTATTGTCTGTAGAAGCTTCCTCATTAATCACCATGTATCCTTTTTTCCCTTTTAAAATCAATATGCAGTGGAGAAGAGAAGCTTAATTTAAAAACCAGCAAGTACCTCAAAGCTTTTCTCAGATGTCTCCTTAATCATTCTTATGCTTGAAATATATAGCTCAGATGTATGTAACAGTTACTCCATTGAAGCTGTCCCTACTTGAGGGAACAGGATCCCACTGCCTGGTGATGTGTTCACTGTACAGTGACTGGGGTCCTGCCCTGGCAGATAACCAGGTTCATTTTTAAAGCTGTCAGATAGAAAGGAGAACTTGAGATGTGCTTCCCTGAAGTGAGAACAGGCCTTTAATCTGAACCTACATCTCAATTACTAGAATAAAATCTTGACATTGGCTTTCAACCTTGACAGTCTTGGCACTGATGCTGCTGCAGTGAATTTTGATGTTTGCAGATAACATTTAGTGATATCTTTCTTCTGTAGAGAAAAAAACCTGCAAAATTATTTTGTCTTTACTAAAGTCCCAGTAGAAAAGATAATTCATAATTTCTACCTTTACCTCTGAAGCTGCAAAGGCAGGAAATGAATTGGTGACAGATTCTGACAGCTGGTTGTAAAGGAGCGGGCCGTGTCAATTTGCAGTAAGTGGAACAAATGCTGCTGCTTGTGTCAGTGTGAGCAGGGAGTGGGAGAAGTACAGAAATGGGAAATGGGTTTCACTGTAATGTACGGGACATTTTGCTTGCTCACCATTGCTTTGGAAGAAAAAAATAAATCACCTGTAAACTATTTTCTTGCAGGGAAATGGTGCCACTTTCAAATGGTAAAGTGGCAACAGAAACATTGAAGTCCCTAGCTTGCTGTATGCCAGTTATCAATGGATTACAGTGAAGTTTTCTTTCTGTCAAGTATGTACTTCTGTAAAGTTCTTAGTCACAATAAATGAACCTTGTAGCAAAAGTTTACCAAAAAGCAAGACAATTAATTCAATAGTTTATTTTATGTGATGTCAGGATATTCAGAAAATGAATGGTGATAGAGTTCTGATGTTTTGCATGTGAAAAACACTGGAAGTGTAAATAATTTTGTGAATGCAGTGGTGGAAGAAATACAAGAAAGCTATTTTCTGGAAGACTGCTTGGTACTCCTTGAAGATGGGTGGAACCATATGTCACCTGGATGCTCCCATCTCTAGAGCTGTTAAAGCTGGACCGTGCTGAACTGGAAGATGGTAAGCCCAGCCTGTCACTGCCCAGTCCTGTCAGAACCACAGGTTTGTGGAAATCTGTTGTTGGGGGTTTTGTCTTGGAGGTGTTTCCCCTTATTCTAAGTCTTGCTAACCACGGTGGAACAAACAGCATTTGGCAAATCAGGTTCTTTAGCTGTGTTGGAATAATAACTAATGTTTTCATCTTCAGTCACCCTCTTTTCTTCTTCAGGCCATGGTGTTCAGAAATAGGAAGAGACTTTTTTTTGTTGTTGTTGCTGCCCTAAATTGTATGGGTAACCAATGTGGTGTCTTCAAAGTTAGTACAAAGCAATCTGCAGAAGTACATCATGTCCTCATTAACACAAGTTAACCTTGATTTCACTGAAGAGACATTCTTGCCAGAGGTGTGCCCAGCCCAGAGCAGCAGCGTGGGTATTCCCCTTGGGTAAATAGTGGTTTGTGTGTCCATTATGCTTCTGTCTCTTGAAGTTGTGCTGAGAACTCTTCTCACAGAAGAAATAAACAGCAAAAAAAAAGTTGAGCATCTGAACACTGGGCAAATAATACATGGGTTAAGGCAGTTTTGTAGGTAATAAACAAGGATGTTTGCTGACTATTGCATGGTACACAACTTTTATGTCAGTAAGAAGTATCTGAACAAGTCTTTCAGCCAGACTGATATTATTTGAGCTATCAGTGATCTCCAGCACTGTCAGGAGCTTGCTTTTGGAGGGAATAAAAAAGTGTGAATATGCCTATATGTTTGTGTCCTATGATGTAACATTACCAGTATACCTATTAAATCCCACAGTATTGAGTGCACATTTGGGGTTTGTTTATGTTTTGGGTTTTTTTAATTATTATTTCTTTTTATTCCCCATACTGTGTACTTAGTTCTGTTCCTTTCTTGAGCCTTCTGTTAGCCCTCTTATTTCTGATGTCCCTAGTCTTTCTGCTTCTTGGGAAGGGCAATGCATGGATCTCTCTGCTCAAGAAAGACCTATAGAGTCAAATGTACAATACAGAGAGGAGTAAAACCCTTCCCTTTAGCAGAAGTGTAGAAATACCCAGCTTAAAATACACTGGTCAGTGAATGGGTTACTTAGTCTCCAGACAACTGTTGTATTTCATAAATGGAATGAATAGTGCTACAAGCACGAAGAGATCTTTTAAAATTATTATTATTTTTATTCATTTTGACTGATTTGCCTTTTACACTTGGAAGTAGGGTGAGGAGTGTTCAGAAGAATTCTTTGCATTACCAACATGTAACTTCAGATTTTCAAGAACCTGTTCTTGGACCCTCAGGAACACTTAGGAGGTTGGAAGCTGGTGGCTACTGCCCCAAAACTTTGCTCCTGAATCATCCTGGTGAACCAAAGATAGATTAAAGCCCACAGAACAGTAGTTCACATCCATCCCTGACCAACTGTAGTCACAATAAGGTTATTGCTTTCTACTTTAGTTTTTATCAAGTGGCTAAAAAAAGCACATGTGTTCTCTTGTTACCTGACCTGTGCTGATAGGTAGAAAGATCTCCAGGGTGGTGAAGCAGACTGGAGATGCTCCATTCTGTGTTTTCAGGCAAATGTTTTCAGGCTATTTATTAATCACTTCTTTGATCATGTTATTGCATTTCAGTTAAACTGCAGCTCACTCCGAATCTTCTCTGGAAAAACTGTAGTTGAACTTTTCCTAGAAAGGAACTCTGAAATACTGGAGTATGTGAAGAGGAAAAATTTTGATTTCTGGAGAATCTCAGAAGACACAAGCAGAATATGTCTTTCTGTCAAGGAGAGTAAGTGATAGGCAGTAGAGTTCTCAAGGTTGAGTAGGGCCAGATAAATTAAGTTGCAGTGTATAAACTGGTTATTGTGAGAAAATAAGAAATGTCCTGCTGAGTCAAACCAATGAGACCAGAAATGTGTGCAGCCCTCAAGGTGCAGGCATGCCACGTTTTACAGAGTGCCAGAATGATGCCCCTGGCTTTGTTCTCAGGAGCCTTCCTGGTGATGCTTGGTGTTTTGTAGGCTGCCACTGCACAGTGCAGAAAGAATTTCAGGGAACTGTCTGTTATTTCTCATCTGACATCCTCTGTAGAGTAGGGTATCAAATGTTAACCAGTTAGTCTTCTGTACAGCAAAGAACTTGTGTTTGACCAATTCAAATACCTGAAAATCATCCAGTCTTGTTTTGGAGACATCAAGACTTGAAGAATCCACTGTCTCTTCTGTATTTGACCAGATAGCTAATTATCCTGGTAGCTTTTAAAAAGATCTAATTTCTTACATAAATTTGTCATAGGTGTCCATCTTTGTGGTGTTATTTTATTTATTAATCCATTTGTAAATGGCATTGTGCTTACATGAAATTTAATTTCCAAAACCTAAAGCCAGTATTTTGTTGGTTCTGACAACTCTTATGGCAGAGATGGACTGTTGGTTGGCCTGGCCTCTCAACTCATATCCGCCTTGCGGAAACAGCGGCCAGTCAGTATTCCGGTTACGGGTGCTTCATCAGTGCTTGGTGTTTCTGCCCAACTGGAGTACACATCTCTTGGAATCTGCTCCAGCTAATCCTAGAAGGTCATCATCTCCCCTCTCTGCTAAGGACCTTGCTTTTGGAACACCATTATGTAACCTTGTATGCAACATTCCCATGTTTTTCCCATGTTTTCAGGCTAGTCAGGCTATAGTCTTCCTCTGTCTTCTTGGCACATAGGCACAAGCTCAGTGTCCTCACAATGCCCTTGGCATTCCCTGAGTGTATTCAGAGGGACATGATGGCACCAGAGGAGGCAACCTTTCATTTTAGGACTTTGGTGTACTAATTCTGGGTCTACTGGTTTTTAAGATTTCTTTCCAGTTATTAGTGTCACTGAAAAAAATTAAATGCATGATTTCCATTCTTTCAAAGCACAAAACAAAAATAGTTGCTGAACACTCCCTTATATTGCAAACATTTATTTTTTTTAACCTCTGGATAGTAATCAACTGATTAAGTTGCTAGAATTTTTTCAATCCCTTTATTGTCAGCAGCTCCCAATCTCCTTGGACTCCTCTAATTTATTTCTTTTTCCTTATCCATTTGTCATAGTGCTCACAACATGAGCAAATTCTGCTAATGGTTTCAACTGCAGCCTGCAGGTTTAGAGACTTACAGAAATTATACGTAGTTTTCGACTCCCTCTTGTGGTCTGACAAAGTAGTTGGCAAGTTGTTTATCCACAAGGAAAATGTTTAAATGCAGTATGGCACTGTAGATGCTTCAGATTTACCCATCATTGTTTGTACCAGGTGCATTAAAAGAACAAATGTATTTAAAATAAATATGGATGTTTATTAATAATGCTAATAATTTTTATTACCAATGAGTAGCTACAAACATTGGGAAAAAAAAGTGAAAATTCAAAGCTTTTCTTCTGTGTAACAATTTAATTTATTTAAAGGAATTTAATATAGCAACTGAAGGAGATGTAATTCAAGTGCAGCACTCAGTAAAATCAATGTGAGAAGCACTTGATACTCATTTTCTCCTCAATGCCACAGAAATTAGTTTGAAACAGCAGTGATTTAAAAACAGTGATTCTTGTGTAAGCAGCAACTGATCTGGGATAAAAACTAAGTATAGTTTTAGCCAACGATATAATGAAATCAAACAATTCTTCTTACAGAGAGAAGAGCTGCCACTATTAACCTCCTGAAATTCAGTAAGGACAAGTGTGGAGTCCTGCATCTGATACACCAGGCACCAGTACAGGTTAGGGGTTGTCCTGCTGGAAAGCAGCACCACGGAGAAAGACCTTGGAGTCTTAGTGGATAGGAAGTTATCCGTGGGACTGCAATGTGCCCTTGTGGCCAGGGAGGCCAATGGCATCCAGATTTCAATTAAGGAAACTGTTCGGCAGGGCTAGGGAGGCTCTTCTCCTCCACTCTGCCCTGGTGAGACCACACCTGGAATACTGTATCCAGTTTTGGGCTCCCCAGTTTAAGAGAGGATGTGCTGGAGAGAGCCTATAAACACCAGTGAGGAGTTTTTTAATTCTGAGAGGTGATGTTTAATTCAGGTTTGTGTTTTGGTTGAGGTTTTGTGTGTAAACACATGCATTTGTGATACAGGTAGTCTTGCCAGGAATGGTACAACAGGTTTAAAATGCAGTAGGAAACATTGGGCCCAAACAGTATGATTTTAATACATATATATTGCCAGTTGAGTGGTATTCTTTGTTGCCCTTCCCCTGGCAATGCTGGTTCCCATTTGGCATGAATGGGCTCGGAAAGGCTGTCTTTTGGACTGACTTTTTATCTTTTGCAGCACAATTAGTAGTGAAACTTCGGATTCAGCCTGTCAGTAGCAGTGACTGTTAGCACTGTCATTCTGAAAAGACTAAGAATTAACATCAATGAATTTTGTACAATTGTGAAAATAAGTTGTTGCCTGCTTGTGCAGGAATATATTCAAGTATTCATGGTACTGGCCATTATTTGACAAGCGCAGTATGAATTGAATCAGTTTGAAGGTAACAAATGAGAAAATCAAAAGTCCTTTGTGAAGAAAAAATGTTTTTAGGTTCCTAGGTTTTCCTGACTTGTGTTCTGTACGATTTTAACTTTCAAACAGCAGTAAGGGCTCAATGGTTTACAAAATAATGTACATTTACAGATGTAACTATCTTGATGAAAATAAACTCATCTAAATGCAAACCCTTGAAATGCTGAAGTGTTTTGATAAAGCATATTTCACTTCTTATATGACCATATTCCTTGCTATGAGGTGGGGTGACAGGTGTTATATGTGCACATTGTCAAACTGTTGATTTTCTAGATGCTATTTATTCGGTCTCATTTCACTTCCCTTTGAATTGCAATTTGATGCTCTCAGGAAGGAACCATTTGTCACTGTGAAATTTTCTCTAGCAATTTTCACATAGTCTGCTCTAAATTTCAGAGAGATGACTGGCTTCAGTAGGAATGGAAAACTCTGCAGTTACCTCATTTGCTAACACTGTAATGATAACTGGAAAATAATTTAAAAATTAGATGCCAGTGAGATTTTTGACAGTTGTGCTCTTCACTGTAGAGAAATTTCTTCTCATATTAATGCATTTTGCACCTCACATTTGATAAAATGGTAGATGGTAGTAGGAGTTGAATGTGGTATGATACATACAATATAATATAATACAAACAATATTTGAATTGCATCTCTGATCATTTGCAATAGAATGCATTTAACATCTTAAAAGACACTAAAATGTTGAACTGAAAGGTAAGTAATTGGTAAATTAAGGATTTGTGCTGAGGAAAAGCTGCTTTTTTTACTGTTTTTTTGATTCTATGTTACACTTTCTGGTGTTAAATGAAGGACTTCTGTGCTGGTTTATGAAACATTTGATTTCCCCCAAAGGCATTGCCTTTCTGTGATGTATGCTATAGAAACTCCGAGGAAGAGAAGAGTTTTAATTATCAGGACTTTGATTAGCAGCTTCAGACAAGGAAAAAAGACCCAAACCCCA
Source organism: Chloroceryle aenea (assembly GCA_013399075.1). NCBI lineage: Eukaryota > Metazoa > Chordata > Aves > Coraciiformes > Cerylidae > Chloroceryle > Chloroceryle aenea. Next base: position 267,010 of record VWZY01012111.1, read on the forward strand.
CACAACTGCTCAGTGTGCCAGACTAAAAGCAGAGTAGTAGATATATTAGTAGTAGCATATTAAACATTGCTTGTGTAAATAGTAAACAACACTTGCCATTAAGCACTGGTAACCTTTGACACAAGGGCTTCCATACCACTGAGCTGTCATGAAAATCTTGGTTTAAACTTCTGGGTTTGTTTTTAGACTAAAGGCAAGCTAGAACAAAGGCAAGGTTTGATTCCTCCCCTGCCACTTCAGCAGTGAACAGTATTTGCCTAAGGAGCCAGAAACTCAGTCTGGAATAAACCTTAAGAGTTTTCTTAATTGTTCCAATGCATTTCAAAATATACTAATTCCTTTTGCATAGATGTCTCATTTCATAAATAGTAGCTACTAAGAGAGGGATAATAAGCCTGATGAACTGTTATGTAAATATTTTAATACTGTTCTTTTTGTTGGTAGCTTTTAGTAAAATGATGTGATTAGTGCTAACAAAATGTGTTAAAATTGTTGTGAATAAATGTGAATAATCTTCATAAGCAAATTAACTCCTTCCAAAAGTAGACATTTTGGTTTTCATCGTCCTATGTGTAAAAGAACTAGCAGGTCTGATGTAAAAGATTTCTGAAATATAATTTCTTTCCCGCATCATTTTTGGTTTAATTGCCTTCTCTGTCCAGTAAAACACTGGGCTATAATCAGTTTAATGTTTTCTGGATCTTCTGAAACATCACTTAAACAAAAAATGCTTTATCACATATTACTCCTTTTGCTTCTGTTGCAAATCTTCTTTCCACTGCTGCAGTACTCCACTGTCCTTCTGAAACACTGTTGAGTACTGCTACTGTTTCTAGTGGAGTTTTAAAATCTGGAGTATACTTCGTTTGAAATTGGGCTGTAACCCAAAAGTGATGTAACAACAACTTGATGAAGAGGCAGATTACAATATCTGAATTATGTGCTATTGTTCTTTCAGTAGCACTAGGAATGAAAAGTTAATTAACTGAAACCCTGAGAAAGACACCTGATACCTACCATAGAGCTGCAATATGTGGTCTCAGGATAGAAAAGCAAAGTTTGTAGCAAGTGGCCATTTATTACATTGAGGATACAGCTGGGGAACACATGGGCAACCCTTTAGTCACACAAGCCTGGGTCCTTTCCTGATCAATTAATGATTTGACAGCAATTGTTGATTTCCCATCTTTTTAAAGATGCATCCTTTTTCTGATCTACCAGGTGATGATCAAAGCCAGGTGAATCTTGAGAAAGCACCTCCACCTAGTATATGTCACACACGCACAGGAAAACTGTTTAGAAACTCTGGCATGTGGACAGCGACTCTCCCAATGCCCACAGGCATGTCATGTTTACATTTAGCTCATCTATTTATGTAACAGCACATGAAGGTGACTTAGTGGTCTTATTCCCCAAGAGTTTGAAGATCATAATTGACAGGATTTGGGGAATAAAATAGATTGTTCCTATCAGCCATGAAACAATGCTTGACCTGTCTTAGGCTGCTGATGTTACATTTGCCCAAATTT
>VWZY01012112.1:2526-16076 GCA_013399075.1 Chloroceryle aenea
CTTCGGTATTGTTTGAGCTCTTCAAACACCGGCGTTGCCTCCTCGCACGGCTGCCCCCCTCCGCCAGCAGCCTGTGACTGAGCGGGCTCTCCTCGAAGCCTGCCCGGCACTGGCGAGGGGCGATCCCCTCGCCCAGCCCTCACCACCCGCATAGCCCCTGGGGGTGAAAGCGGGGATATGGTTCTTGCCCGTGACAGAGATGGGAGAGTTCAAAAGCATTTCTGCCCCTCTCTTTCCCCCCCCGTGAGCTGGAGCTAGTTAGGCTCAGGGATTAGCTTGAAGGTCATCTGTAAATAAAAATAACGGGCTTGAATTCATCACTGGTCACACCGTTCTCAACTCTGTGGTCTCGGCCAGCTTGTCTTTTTTTTTTTTTTTATGACTTTTCACAATACTTCAAGTGGAAGTGAGGCAAACAGGTCTGGACGTGACAGAGAGCTGTTGGATCCTGGTATGAAGTTGCCCGCTGCCACATCAGTGATAGGTGCTCGCCATAAAGAGGTCTCTCTCGTACAAGTTGATGATCTAACACAGCCTCAGAGCAAGGCTGTCTTTGTATCTGGTTCATCTTTTACCTTTACATCGAGGCAGGTTTCCAAGTGCCAGCCTGCCCGTATGTAGGTGAAGGCACAGTGCTCCCCTTCCCTGTGCTCCCCAATTGCCCAGCTCTCCAGGACACTCTCCGTGTCCAAAGAGTTCTTAGGAGCTTCTCAGTTTTTAGAGAAATGCCATTTTAAGGGTTTCACACCAAGCTTTTCAGATGAGTGTCCTAGTAATCAGACACCCCGAAAGTGGAGGGGCCTAAGCAAGTGTCAGAGTTCTAGTGAGAAAAGAACCCAACTGCACTAGGCAATTCGTAAAGTAGGAATTTAAACAAAGACATAGACGTGGCTTCATCTTTAGAAATGTAAAATACCCCTCACCTTCTTGGAAACCCCTCTGAGCTGCAGGTGTTCAGCATTCCTGTTTAAAGAATGTAAATAAACCCTGATGGTGCCCAGTGCCTTGCAGGATCAGCCCACTAATGATGGGAAGGAATAAAACCTTTGCTCTCTGAAATCATCTAGAGGTAAAAAAAACCCGAATGTTTTTATTTTGTCACAAAGTGAAATGTACGTGAAGATATGCTCACAAATCACGGGGGCTGGATTTTTATCCTACGTATACTTAATGTAAGTGTGGATTTGTAGGGACAGAATTGTTGCTGACCTGCACTGGCCTATCTGATACAGGGGTATGGTTCAAGATATTAAAATAACTCTTTTGAAAGCATCTCGGTAGTAAGTGCACTGTGGAAGTTGTGGCAAAGAATGTGCTTTTTCAGAAATTAGAGCTGGTGGCTTTTAGCTCTCATACCCAGGACTCAGTCCTGTTCCTAGTTCTGGCTTTGAGGCTTTTCTGTTTGGTGGGCATACCTTCTACATGCTGTCTGAAAATTGAAGATCCCTAAATATATTTGGAAGGCTTTGGATCTTCCTTTTTTCACTTTTGACTACTATTGTGTGAGGAGATCTATGACACATTATTTTTCCTGGCTCTTTAAATGCTGAACTTTGAAAAATAGGAGTAGTAGTTCTAAAAGAGGCTGTTCCTTGCCACGTGCTTTAGGGGAACTTGTTGCTTGAAGCACTTGAGGCTGTCTTTTAAGTTTGTTTGGTTTTGTTTTTTTTAACTGGATTCAAAAGGCTGGTCTGAGTCCTTATCTTGCTTGTTTGGCCTGGGCTGCAGATCTCCAGCAGACATCACTGCTTGAATTTCACCCTTGCATTAGATTTTAGGACAACTGCTGGGTTCACAGTACCCTTATGCAGGTAATAATTATCCTTGCTGTTTCGTTTGTTTGCTGAGTTATTTTTAGTGAAAGCTCTGAAGGGACTGATTCTGCAGTCAGCAGATGCTGCTATTGAACCCCATCTTCAAAGCCCACCTGGTGGGCACAGAGTCAGGGCAGCCCGTGGAACCTGTGGTCCCCTCTCTGGGGTGTCCGGCTGTGTGAGGGATCTGGCTGGAGGTGGCACTTGCTGTGCCGTTGTCACCAGCACCATCCACTTACATGCCGGGCCAGGAGGCTGTGGGTGGGCCCATGGGGCATATGTGGAAGAAGAGCCCAGCCAGTGTCCTGGCAGCAGTGTGATGCCAAGGACATCACCTTCCTCTGGAGCTGGAGGAAGCAGCAAAGGGATTGAAGCTGCTTTGAAGGCACTGTGTAGACTTTTTCTCTGAACTGTTCTCTGAAACAGCTAAGTTCTTACCACTGTTGTAACCACTTTGGGTTTTTTTTTCACATGAAGAGTGAGAGGGAAGTGGTGGTGGTTGTGGTGACACTGAGTGACATGGCCATGTGGCATGGCAGCAGCAAAAGGGGGCTGATTTTGGAAGGAGGGGACACTGATCCCCCAGGCAGATATGTGCCTCATTGGGACCACTGGCAGTCGGGTTCTCCTTGTCAAAGTAGCACTTCTTTCTCTGTAGTTCCCACCTGCCTTCCTGTTTGAACAGAGTGTGAAGCTGCAGCGTGCTTTGAATAATCCAGTTTTATTTGTAGCACGCTCCAGTGTAATTAATGACCCTTCCTCAGTAAAGAGCCGGTCTCCGAAGGCAGACTAGAGGGTGAGTTCAAAAGGTGTTGCTCGTCGTTCCTGTTACCTGACATGACATGACATACATCAGCTGGAACATCGCAGAGTTGCTGTGAAACTGTAACAGCCACATTAATTTTTCCTAAGTACCGTTTGCCTCGGAGTCGTTGCCAGCAAGAAAGGCGAGCGCAGCATCGCCGGAGGATGACACCAGAGAGGGCTGAGCTGATAAACAAAAGAAAGCGAATAGCTGGCTGTGCTGGTTACCAGCTCAGAGGCTCGTTTGCATCTGCAGCGCTCCCGGGGAGCGGGTCATGTTGGGAATAGCAGCTGCAGTAATAACACAGCTTTTCCCTATCTCCCTAGGGAAGGTGGCCAAGGGTGGCTGCCAAGGCAGCTTGCCTCCTGCGAGGGCAAGGTACAAGCAGTGGCCAGAGGGGACACAGAGTTTCCCTGTCCTGCAGGAGAGTGCCCCTGCCGTAATAAACCTCTGGGAAGGCTGATGTGTTGCAGTCAGTGCTTGGGGTTGGAGCTGGTGCTGGGTGCATTTCCAACCTGCTGAGAGGAACCTGCAGAGCAGCATTACCCAGACTCAAAGTTCAGCAGCTGTTGTTCCTCACAGAAAGGTGGTGTTGTCTTTTCCCAGTACAGCAAGAGGTATTGGCATTAGGGGCTCAGGCCCACGTGTGCTGGTGAGGCAGAGCCTCCCTATATGAGAAGGTGTGGGGTGGATGACTTCTGATCTGCTCAAAACTGCTGAAAACACCCGGGGCACATTGCCCTTGTTTGAGGGCTGCCCATCTACCTGCCTGAAGCCCTCAGGTGTCTCCAGGTGGCATTGCCAGACATATATGCAGCTCTGGGACAGAGGAGCAGAGCTGAAGGCATCCCTTCTGCAGGCCAGCAGTAAGGTGAGGCAGGGATAGTCTTCTGTGGACCAGCTTTGAGATAGATACTGGTGCCCGAGGCACAGCAGGGATGGAGGCGTGTGAAGGATGAATTGTTTCCCAGTGCTGGGTTGTGAAGCCCATTGGCACAAGTCCATGATGTGCTGTCACCTTCCAGGTTTTCCACACTGACCGTGCAACTCTGCTACTGCTTTTATACACCTGGAGATGTTAAACGGTTAGACCTCTGGCCAAGAGCGCACTGCTGGCAGCGCTCGGCGTGGCGTGCACAATAACCAGCAATTTCAGTGGAATTGCAGCTGTCGTGGAGTAGTGAGACATCCATGTTTATCCTTCACCTGGCCTCTGCCAGTTGGGCTGGAGGATAAGTGGTCCCAGAAACCAGGGTAGGTCAGTAGATCTGTCTTGTTCCAAAATCCTAGTTAACTGGAACCAGTTGGAAACTTGCTGTAATGGAAATTTAGGTTGTGTATAATTTTTTTTAACAGAATGCAGTTGATCATGTTCTTCACTTTAGTCTGCCTCCACTTTTGATTTTTGACTTTTTTTGTGTGTGTATTCCAACTTCTTAGGGAGGGAATTAGCCTTGCTTACTTAAAAACATCTCTTGAGCAGCACTCCCGTCTCTGAATGCTGAAGCGACGTTACTTTAAGGCCTGATTTTTTTTTCTCTGAAGGCTCATGGGAGAAGAGTGTCCTCAAGACAAACTGGGTCCGTGTACATCTCCCTCCCAAGACAGCTTGTCTTGTGCTGTTCAGTTAGTGGCAATTCCAGGGGTGCTAGTCTGCAGCTTCTCCCCCAGCGTGGCTCACCTGTGGGCTGGGCTGTTGAGGGGAGCTGTGCTCGTGTGTGTTGTGCCGTGTCCCTCCACTCCAGCTGGGTGTGTTACTGAGTACATCTGTGCAGCAGCTCATCCTTCTTTGTTGTTTGTTTGTTTTTTCCAGAACACTATAATTATACATCTTCGAATGTAACTGCTGGCTTACCTCTAAATGTGGCACATTCCTCATTGTCAACTCCATGTCATGGCCTTCAGACATCAAATCCGGTCATTTCAGTTGTCCCATCGACAAACCATCCTTCAGGATACGGAGGACACATCGACAGCGGGGCCTCTGAATATTACCTGCCACCAAACATCAGACCTAATGGAGCTCCAGCGCTGGAGAGCCCTAGAATTGAGATCACTTCTTACATGGGACTTCATCATAACAACAACCAGTTTTTCCACGATGAGGTTGAGGAGGCCATCCCAAATGCCAAGCGGTCACCTTCCACTGCCACGCTGAACTTACCAAACATGGAGGCGTACAGAGACCCCTCCTGCCTGAGTCCTGCGAGTAGCTTGTCTTCCAGAAGCTGCAACTCCGAAGCGTCTTCCTACGAGTCCAACTACTCGTATCCATACACTTCACCCCAGACCTCGCCGTGGCAGTCCCCGTGCGTCTCTCCGAAGACCACCGACACGGAGGAGGGCTACCAGCGCAGCATGGTGGCCTGCACTTTGCTCAGTTCCCCAAGGCACTCTCCATCGACGTCTCCCAGGACCAGCGTCACAGAGGAGAACTGGCTGGGGGCTCGCAACTCCAGACCTCCATCTCCCTGCAACAAGAGAAAGTACAGCCTCAACGGCCGGCAGACCTCCTACTCCCCACACCACTCCCCCACGCCTTCTCCGCAAAACTCGCCACGGGTGAGCGTCACGGACGAGACGTGGCTGGGGAACACCAACCAGTACACCAGCTCCGCCATCGTTGCTGCCATCAATGCCCTCACCACTGACAGCACCCTAGATATGAATGATGGGATTCCCATCAAGTCGAGGAAGACTGCCATTGACCACACCCCGTCCATGACTCTCAAAACGGAACCGGCTGGCGAGGATCATGGGACCATATCGCCAACGGCTGATCTGTCACCAGAAGACTTCTCCAGCTTTCAGCACATCAGGAAAGGAAATTTCTGCGAGCAGTACCTGTCCGTGCCACAGCATCCTTACCAGTGGGCCAAACCAAAGTCTCTTTCTCCAGCATCCTACATGAGGTAAGGCAGGTCAATCCAGAGGGCAATCCTGATGATACCTTTATTGCCTGCTTCTTTTTCCTCCTTCCCTTTCCTGAGTTTGGCTCTTCAGAAGTTTGCAGGCTGTTCCCAGTTTACGCTGGTGGTGGCCACCTCCTCTCCTCTTCCTCCCCAGGCATACCAGGCTTCTCGATTTGACAGCAGAGCTGTCTTTCTCAAAATGAGAGAAGTGGACACATACCTAAAATGTTTTAACTAGCAATACGTTCCCTGGCGCTCAGCCTTGCCAGTCTCCCTTTTCTCCAGCCAGCACCCCTCTGCCACGTGCTGTCTCCCAAAACTGAGACTAAGCAGCCCACAGTCCTTTGTGATGCAGCCTGTAGAGCCATGGTCCCCTTCCTCATCATTCTCCTTCTCCTCCTCTCTGCGCTGCTCAAGCTCCTTGCAGGATGCTGGCTCAATTCGGCGCTGGGAGATGCAACAACCTATTTGGGTCTGGCCAAGCCACCCAGAGGTAGGCACTCCCTGCCTTTTGGAGCTGGGATAATGTTTTTAACACGAGGCAAAAATCCTTCAGCTCTTTTGTGCATACTTAAGAAAAGGCTTTTCTGTCTCCTCAGTGTAGCCCCCGTTCATCAGAGAGGCCGGCCTTTGGCTTTTGTGTCAGAGGGCTGCTTTTTGCCCATGACTTCAAGGGCGTTGATAGGAGAGTTTGACCAAGCAGGCTTTTATCTTTCCGGTGCAGCAAGCGGCCCGTGGGCGCTTCGCTGCAGCCCGTCAGGAGGTGGCCAGCACCCCCGTGCGCTCGCACAAACAGCAAAGGTGAAGCGTACAAAACGGAGCCCCACTATGTTGTGTATTTAACATTTTTTCCACTGTTTTCGTCCTGTATAAAATATGTTTCCTGGTTCACAATATGTTTCCATGTGATCTCATTAACTCGTGCTCTAGGGCAGTTGGAAGTTACCATCAAAATGTGATTTTAAGTTATTTTACCAATCAGATACGCTGACCGTGCTTCCTTCCACCAAAAATACCTCTCATTTTATGTACATGAGAGTGCTGTGAGACTGAGCACGGACGTCAACAGGATCACAGCCTACGCAACAGAAACTATGTTATTTTAAATCTTTCCAAAAAAATTCATTAAGAATTTGTCACAACAGAGCTGGATTTTTTTTTCCTGTTATGTTACACATCTGTTCTATTTCAAATGCAAGGGCTGGAGGGGTGGGTTCCAATAAACAACTCAGGCTCCAAAATCTAGCCAGTCATAACGATTTTGAGATAACCAGCTTTGATTACCTCCTCCCTCTCTTCCTGAACATGCGTTACAGTTTTCATGCAAAGCCAGCGTGCCTTGGAAAATCACCGACACCTTTCCCTTCCTCTCCTGCATTCCCATCTCTTTAGCTGCAGGAGGGAGCAGGCTCAGGCAGACCGTCAGCTGGGTGCTGTCTCCTTCCTGGGGTTTTATAGCAAGCATCAGTTGAAAAGGGAAATGGCTTTTTTTTTTTTTGGTATTGTTTCTAAAATTGATGATGTTTTTCATTTGTTGTAATTAAGTTCAATCTGCTTTAGGCTTTTCAACTCCCAGAGCAAGGGAATAATAAGAGTATATAATAAGAGTATCATAATGCCTGCCTTAATAGGAACAGTCTTTCTGTGCCTCGTGCTTCTCTTGGTTACTTAAGAGGACTGTGAGTTTGGAGGCTCAGCCCGACCCCCAGGCTGTGACCTCTTTGGAGCAGGTTTGGGCTCACACATCCCTCTCAAGAGCTGCGGATCTGTGACTGTTCCTGCACGGGACTTGGCATGTCCAGAGGAGTCTCTGGGACCGGCTGCCCAGGCACGTGCTGGGGTCACCATCCCTGGTGCTGGTCAAAAAACGTGTGGGTGAGGCACTTCAGAACATGCTCTAGTGGGATGGGGAGGTGGTTTTGTTGTTGTGTTTGTTGGATTTTTGTTTGTTTGGTGGTTTTTGTTTGGTTTTTTAGGCTTTTTTTTTTTGGTATTTTTTTTCTGGGTTTGATAGGACACGGTGATCTTAGAGGCATTTTCCAACTCAACACAGTTCTGTGACATTTCTGAGAGTCTGTAGGATGGGGTGGGGGGGCAGAGCCCAGCCGTGCAGCCCAGGCTCCTGCTGCACAGGGAAACCCGGGGCTGCTGCGCTTTGGTTGCAGCCCAGAGCCTCGCTGGCCCGGGGCTTTGGCTGTAGAGATCGAGCTGCAATTTCTCAGGGGAAGCTTTGGAACGAACCCCGAGGTAGCAATGGGAATCATACCTTTTCCAGACATAAATAGGTTACCTAAATATACCAACTTGCCTCAAAAACCACTGGAGGTAAATCACAGAATCACAGAATCACAGAATCCTAGGGGTTGGAAGGGACCTCGAAAGATCATCTAGTCCAACCCCCCTGCTAGAGCAGGGCCACCTAGAGTACGAAATCAGAGAGTCAAGAGATGGTCTTTGTGAAATTCTGCTTCAGCCGTTCACTCCAAGGTGGGTTTTTTAATGTCAGTGTTTAGGCATTGTGCTGGCTCACTCAGATGTTTCTCTCTGTAGTCTTTTATAGTTAGTGTAGCAGAGTTGGAAAATAAATTCTCTGCTGGGCAGTTGCTGTATGAGCAGGTGCTACTGTGTTTCTCAAGCCTTGCTGCCTCAGTTGGGTTCCTTACTGTGACATTCCTCCATCGCCCCTCAGTGCTGGGTAAAATCTCTCGTGGCAGAAATGTCAAAGCCAAAATGGAAGTGCTGGGCTTCTGCCCTCAGGTGTGGGGATGGTGTTAGTGTCTATTTCCAAAACTAAAATCCCATTTCCATTTTTGGCCCGCTCATTAGCATGTCCCGAATCATCCTGCACGTGAGAGCGCCAGATTTCTGAGTATCATACACATTTTTTTTTATGACTTCCTCTTTAGCTGCTGTGTTTGACTAAACACAACCTGGAATTTCCTAGAGACAGTTTCTTGCTCATTGAAAAGTAATGCATTGTAGTTACTTCAAGTGTCATTAGTTTAATCTGCTTAATGCAGGGGACTAGATGACCTTCAGAGCTCCCTTCCAACCCAAGGCATTCTATGATTCTGTGATTCTGTGATCCAAGAAGTGTGCTGACCTGTCACACTGAATTCTCATTCAATGCAATGTTTTCCAGGGGGAGGGGAAGCGAAATGGTTTGGTTTATGGGTTGGGAACATGGCATGTATGAGGTCTACCACACAAAAAGGAGGTTCCAGGAATAGGCACCCAGTTTCAGGTGACTTATAAAAGCTCCCTACTGTATTTTCTTGTACAGTTTATTTTTTTTTAACTGTTAAAAGCCACAGTTTCTTTAGCTGCAGTCTCTTTTTCAACCTCAGAAATATACGTATGTGTTCTTGACTTCAGACACAGGGTCATGTAGTTTTACATATGGAGGCTGTAGTTTGCACCCAGGGAATGTATGGCTGGATACCTGTCTACCAGTTCCAAAAGCACATTTGGCTTCTGTCTGCATCAGTGGGCTTGTTTATTTTTTGTGCATTTTTTTTTATTCCACTTATGTGACTGTGACAGTTTGAAACTCGAACATGCAAGAATTGTTCACTGAGGCCCCAAACCATATGATTGCCTTAAAAACTGTGATTTTAAAATGTTGCATATATTTTCCTCCTTTCCTTTGATCTGTGGACCTTTCAGATGCTCTTGATGCTTTTTTTGTTGTTGTTTTGGTCCAGCTCATGAGATGGAGGACAATCGTACTTGGGAGAAGTTGACTTTCTCAAGAAATTGGGGATTTCTGAAGGTGGAAACGGGCACCAGCTATCTTAAGATGAGACAGTCAGTGCTGTAGCAGCACTAGCTTTGCTGACCTGCGCATTCACGGCAAACTCGTGGGTTTATGGCAAGCAAGAGGAAGTTCCTCAGATGAAGCAAAGGCCAGTGCTGTCTGCACAAGACCCAGTGAAATGGGGACTTGTGGCTGTGTGTCCGTGACCATCTAGGGGCGGGGGGGGAGCAGTCAGGGAAGACTCCACAGTCATTTTATTCTCTCCTGCTGTATTCATGCTGCTTGGGGATATTTGGATGCTTCAACAGTCTGCCACCACGTAGCATGGCAGTGGCTTTTGATTCCAGTGTACTGTGAGGCTGAAGACTCCTTGGGAGCCACGCTCAGTAAACTGATTTTATTTTTGTTTGTTTGTGGGATTTAATCCTCCCCACACATTCTCCTGACTGTTTTTTTCAGTTCATTCAAACGTCCCTGTGAGCATTTCAGGGATGACCTTCCTTCACTGGCTGGAGTTAGCACTGTGGGGCTCTAAACTCAGCAGAAGCAGAGATGCGGTGCCAGCCACTTCTTATCTCCACTCCTGGGGCAACAGCTTCTTCTTCTCTCTCTAAACCAGCAAACGCAGAATTTTCCTTGCAAATCGATCTCTGAATGTGAACTTTGAGGACAGTAGCATTAAGTATTGTTTGGGAGTATGACAACTCCTCGTGTTTTCAGGCTTCAGCATGAGGAATTCCAGTGCACTGCATGCACTTCACGGAGGAGCAGCTTGCTCTACATGCCAGCAAAATACAGCCAAGTCTGGGGTGGGACGTAGCATATTTTTTAACAGCTCACAGCCAGATTGCTCAATTGTCAGGCAGGAAATTAAAAAAAAAAGAGAAAAAAAAAGAGGAGAGAAAGATCTACTCCCTTAACTCAGAGGTGAAATATAAAGCAGGTATGGTTTTCTGACCACGGTGAAGTTGGTGGACGTGTAGCGATCGTTGTTGTGTTTTTACTCTCCCCCAAACCACACGAAGATCTTTAACAGGCATCCACTCCAATGTGAGACACGGGTAATAAATAATAAATTGTAACCATATTTGCATTTGGAGCACGCTTGGAGCAGGGGCAAGCTAGCAGCCTGGTAAAAGTTTCAGCAGCCCTGTGGTTTCTCTGGTTTATGTTTTTGTTTCTAAAAGAAGACTCCCAGTTACGAAAAATAAGTTTAGTGCAGGGCACCCAGTCTCAGCCACTCTCTTTCTAAGTCATTTGCTTCTTTGGGTGCCGAAACTTAACCAGCCTGCTCTACCAGGCAGTGGCTTATGCCACTTACACCACACACTTAGGCTGTGTGTCTGGGGTAGGCACCTCCATGTGCTTGGCCAGCGAGCGGGGTCGGTCCCTGTGTGAGGCTGGATGGATTTCTGATGCTTCAGGCACAGCAGCCTAGCTAAGGACAAAAGTGCTTGCAAATCTTTTTTCAGGTGTCCTTGAGCATCAAGTAATTTAGAAAATATAATGATCATTGAATTCCCAAGTGAATAGCAGTCATGAGAAAATGGGGCTTAAACACCTTTGCAAAGTTGAGTAGAAATTTTTGGCTTTGTTTCTTCCCCGTCTATATTCCAGTGTGCTGCTTAGTATCTTTTTTTTTTTTCTTTTATTTTTTTTGTTTGTAACTTGATAAATCTTTCTGCTAAAGGCAGAAGTCAGCCAGACTGGATAATCTGTTTTTGATTTAATCATATTGTGTATCTGGTGTATGCAAAATAAATCACTATTCATCTGTTTTGTAATCTGATTTATGTAGGATGGAGTTACGTTGAGCAAGTTTTCTACAGCCTAAGACCAGGTTTTGTGAACTCGCCTTGAAACAACCATCCCTCACTACAGCATTTAGAAGTTAGATTTATTTTGATGGAGAAAGGAATGGGACAGATTTTCAGTTGGTGGAAAATTTGATCCGAGGGAAATACACTAATGTATATTTGAAAGGAAGACTGTGTGGAGACCTTTCATTTCTCTTCTTGACCCCTGTCAAGGGGCTTTTCTCCACTCCATGTGATGCTGGCTAGATGAGGTTGTTCAGGCCTTTTCAAATTGATAAGGTTTATTTGCAGCAACCAGATTTGATTTTACCACTACACCATTTGCTTGGTGACTTTTTCCTTTAACCACGTTTAGCCACAGGAAATTAAGTGCATGATGAAGATAACATAGGAAACAGCTCTGACAGCCCCAGCCCATGACACTGTTAAATACATCACTCTGCTTCCTTTATCAGGAAAACTGCCATTAATTGTCAATTTATAGCTGGGCAGGTGGTATTTTGGAATTTCAGTGATAGATTGCAGGCTAACAGCAAACCTTGCTTTATTTGAGAGCATGAACATCAACTTAATTATACTGGCATTTTCAGGTGTTGATGTGAAAGGGTTTTTTGTGAAGTTTGTCTTAGTTTGTTGTGTTTGTTTCTTTTTTTAAAGAGATGTAAATAATTACAGGATTATTACTTCCATATATCTAAAAAATTATATAAATCCCTCTTCACTTGAGGGCTACATGCTGCTGGTCTGAGTTTTCCTTTTCAATTAAATATTAAAAATTTTTACTCTAATAGATGTTGTATCCTCAGGAAAAAAAGAAAAAAAAAAAGAAGATTCATCAAGTGAGAATTTACTTAAACCCAGAGACATCTGTTTAAAAATGTGTGCAGATCATCACCAGGAGAGATCCAGCTGTTTTGCTGGGCTCTTTGTCATTTATCATTAGTCAAATGTGGTTTATCCAGACTTTTTTTTGAGAGAGACTTTTTCAGACTAATGTATGTGTACCTAATGTGCTAGGCCAATTATACTGGTTACATATAATGGCAAATTGCCTATAATTTTTTTGCCATCTCTTGTCATGAGTGTCTAGCAGCAGAAGAGTTTCTCCATAACCCCCAGGTGGGCACTGACCGTTTTGGGGGAAAGGCTTGCACCGGACCTCAGAAGACATCCTGCCTCTAGCCAAGGCTGGGGCTCCCAAGGTTGGGAGGGCAGTAGCCAAATTGAGGATTTGTCCCTGGCAGGGTTCAGCCTCTGCAGAGAGTGTCCCACTGGCTCCTGCTGCATCCAGATGTTCATGGGAGCTGGGAGCCATCAGAGGCAAAGGTTTTCTTTTGGATGATCTCTCATTTGGGCTGAGTTGGGAGCTGCAGGGCTACTTTCTTCTCTCCCTCTCTGTTAACAACATTTTGAGGATGCTTCATGTCCTGAGGGCTGGAGAGCAGAGTAGCTGGAAGTTTGGAGCCTGTGACTCACCAGAAAGCTGTGCTGGAGTAGCAGGGGGTACCCAGGGAGCGAGAGTGATCCCTGTCCTCACCCAGGCCTGGGACTTCATGGCTCCAGCTGCCCCCTGCAATGCATGTGGGGCTTGTCTATAGGCATTCAAATCACTTGGCTGTCGTTATAGACAGTGAAGAAGGACAGTGTAGAGAAACGCTGCACGACCTGAATTCTCGTCAGGGTGCGTGCAGTGTGTGCACACGTGCAGCAGCAGCTACAGGTTAAATTTGCCAGGGGTAAAGGGCTGGGTAAGCACTTAAAAAAACCAAAAGTCAAAGCAAGAAAAACCTGGTGCGAGTGCTTCCCTAAAGTGTCTGTCCTGCAGTGGGAGGCAGCGTGATGCTGTAGGGGATGTGAGAGCTGTAACATGTGCTGCCAGGACAGTTAAATGGAGTATTCATTCTCCAGCTGAATATGGGCTTGTAACATACCCATCCAGTGCAGGAGCTCTCCTGCATCCTTTCCCTCCCGGCCAGCTCATTTCAGCCACGATTCCCACTGCTCAGGCTGCCCTTGCACCAGGGCTGGAGCAGCGAGGCAGGGAACTGGTAAATCACCAGTGGCCAGACTCCTCACGGGCTGGGGGGAGAGCTGATGGGCCCTTCAGCTTCCTCATCTGCATAGTGCAGAGGGACGAGCCCTTTGGCCGGTGCAGGTGGCCCTGGTCTGTGGTGACAGCGGAGGGTCAAGGACTGTGGTTTTCTGCTTGCTGCTTGTCTTCTCCAGGCTGACGGGAGACACGGTAAAGTTTGATGTCAGAGGGCAGGGTGGTATGTTGAGGAGTGCTGTTTAACTACTTGTAAAGAAGAAGTCGACAAAGGCAAGAACATATTCTAGACATAAAATCAGTGTTTTCATCATGAGGCTTTTTTCTTACAATTTAAGATCAACCAGTTTGTCCCAGGCCTATTGTTTCTACAGTGCTTGTTTGATTTTTTTTCTCTC
>VWZY01012112.1:16126-42604 GCA_013399075.1 Chloroceryle aenea
ACAGCTGAGCTCTCCTGATTGTTTTCAAGTGTGGTTTTACACTGGAAGTGGGTTTTTAAGAATGACACTTCCCCACCATCGCACGCTGTCGGGTCTGCTTGCTTGTATGATGGGAATGAGTCCTTAATATTTAGTTAATTGCAGAGTCAATACAGGGCCGGAAGAGCGAGCTGGATTTTCCTTGGGCTTGTGTGTCATCGTTAGGAGGATTTGTATGCAGGTTCTGACTTCAGAGCTCGCTCCCTTGCAGTGCATGAACCAGAAAGTGATCAGCTTCTTTTCAAGACTGATGTGTTTTGTGTTGGGAAGGAAGATGGGAAATGGCTTTTTTCTTCTTTCCGTCCCCTGTAAACTGAGCAAGTTTGTGGAAATGCATTAGATTCATTAAATGCAGAGCTCCCCTGGAGCTGGTTTGGCATTCGCTTTCACAGCAGAAATCCTCTTCCTTAAGTTCCTCTGTGTCTTTCCTCCTACCTTTCTCCTTTTGGTTCAAGAATTGATATATTAAGATATTTCTAAGCTGTCTTAACATTTTTCCGTTTTGTTTACAAATGGGATAGCAGCATCTGGGCCATCAGATATGCTCAACCCATAAATCTTCATAAAATAACCATTACCTTCTAAATTACCTTTGTTATGGCGTTATCCATATTGATGAAATCTTAAATATAAGATGGTGAAGGATGAAACAGTCTCTAAAGTAATAGTGCTGGATGCTTGTGGTTTGTGCTAGTGTACTTGATGCTAATTTTTAATGTTTTCCTTTCCATTATAGCCCATCCCTGCCTGCCCTTGATTGGCAGCTGCCATCTCACTCAGGACCTTACGAACTGCGTATTGAAGTGCAGCCGAAATCCCACCACCGAGCTCACTACGAGACAGAAGGCAGTCGAGGGGCTGTGAAGGCGTCTGCAGGCGGCCACCCGATTGTGCAGGTACCAGAACACGTGACGAACAGCGGAGGCGGTTTTAGCTCGGTGCTCTGTGGTGAGCACCTTTTCTTCTCCCAGACCAAAAAGTGATGGGAGATTTCTTCCTGTCCTCAGAGATGACTGTGCGCTAGCATGCCTCAGAGTGAGTGTGTTTTCAAGTGGATGGGCCAAGCCTTTACTAAACAAGGCAAGAGCTTCCCTGTGCTCTTAGCCTTGTGAATACGGTACAAGTGGATTGCTGCTCTGCCTGTGTATGACGTAGCAGTGTTCAGCTGCTGTGGTGACTGACCTATCTGCTCAGTCAGAATCCAGATCTATTGGTGCAATCAGAAGCCAGATCTATTGGTGCAATCAGAAGCCAGATCTATTGGTGCAATCAGAAGCCAGATCTATTGGTGCAATCAGAATCCAGATCTATTGGTGCAGTCAGATTCCAGATCATCTACCTGCATGGTCAGATTCCAGATCTGTTGGTGCAGTCAGGTTCCAGCCGTGCAGTTTGTGCTGAAATCAGCTGGGGATGTACCTTGGTGCATTTAGTCCTTAACTTGCGATCGGATCCAGTTGGAGCTGGGGCGCAGAGCTGCAGCAGTAGTGTGCGTGTTGCTGGTTTGGATGTTGTGGCAAATGCTGAGCAACGTGAGGGTTTTTGAGCTGCTTCTGTTTAGTTCCCTGAACCTTTCCAGCCGCTCTGGAAATCATCTGAGGTCTGAATCTAGATTCATGAATTCTACCAAACTCTTCAGTTACTGTGTGTAAAGCATTTAATTTAATAACGCTGTAAAGTGACTCTTAATTGATTTACACGACGAGTCTTGTTCATTTTAAAGGACTTTTCTCAGGAGTGGGAAGAACGAGGTTTGGTTGCTAAAAATGAAAAAAAAAAAGAAAAAGTAATAGGAGCCAACTGTGCCTGTCCCTGCTCAGCTGCTTCTTTCTCACGCAGACATTAAACTTCCAGTGCTTTCTGTCAGGGTTGTGACCCCACGCTGTGTATTGGAGTCCTGGTTTTATCACCTCCTGGCTGCCATGGACCCACGGGTGTCGGGGAGGGTCTGTGGGAGGGTGGTGGGCACTGCTGCCGTGCTCACTCCGTTGGGCTCGTGCCACAACTCTTCCCATGGGAGCAGCAGCTTGTTGGAAGGCCGGGTGGCTCCAGCTGATGCACAGGCCACACGTGCAGGACTCGTGCGCCGTTGTTTATTTGCTGTAAAACCCTGTTAGCAACCCACGGTCCGGAGGAGCGGCATGAGGCTGAGATGGCAGTGGGCAGGGACTGCTGCTGCCCAGGGAGGAAAGCAGGAGGAGTTGTCAGCAGCAAACACAGCTCTGCCAAAACTCATCAGTGACATGGGATTATGGAAGTCACCTGCTGAAAGATGACAGGCTTTAGCAGAACATTTATGAATGATATTAAAGAGAGGTTTGTGGCGGACACGCTCGATGACAATTAATACCTACTCTGTTTGTGGCTTGGTGCAAGGAAATGTAAATGGGGAGGCATCAATTCACAGTGGCTAGCCTGCTGTTTAAAGTTTCCTACGTGCTTTTAGGAAAGACTGAAAGTGATGCCAACTTTTAATTGGGCTAAATGTGTCCAGACACATCCCCTCTCATCCCCTGTCCCAGTCTGTCGGGACTGAGTGAGCTGCTTCCAAACACAAACAAGTGTCAGAAAAGAGGAAACTGGAAGGGCACAAAGGGAGAGGGGAGGAAGCAGCCAGACCTAGGCATGTCAATTTGCTCTACCAGTTTAATAAGGATTAATGTATTTTGCAGTCCTTTTATTACAACCTGAACACCCCTCTCTTCAAAAAGAACAGAAACATAAAGAGGGACAGAAAAAGCTTCTCCATGCTGACATTGCCATCCTGGCCAGAGTTACTGAGGAGATTCTTAAAAGCTTCTGACTTAGACTAGACTTGAATAAATGGATGAAAATGACTTTCAAAAAGAAAGAAAGTACTTAGAAGTACTTTCTGTAAGAGAAACAGTAAGTACTTATAAATGAAGAAGAAATCTAAACAAAAAAATACTTAAAAATAAATGAAAGGAGGAGAAAGTCTAGGAAGTAACTTGTGATAAATCTGTTACTGACAAAAGCTGTAAAATAGATCTCTGAGTCAACATATTACCAGTTGTTATAGGTGTTTGGGTCGAGTTTGATTCAGTCTATTGTGCTATACAGAAAGGAGCCCAAGCTTCAAAGTTCACACCCAGATATAAGCTTGAACAGTCTCTGAGTGTCTTCAGATGATAGATTTTGGCTCAAGCTTTTCCCTCTAATATTTCCCGTTGTTTTCAATTGTGTTGACTCGGGGAAACCCCTCATAAAACTGCTCACCTCTTGCACTACCTTTTTGGGTTCTCTTTTTTTTCCCTGTTGGGCAGTCAGGTATTTCTTCTGTGAATACTTTGGGGAGTTTGCTTGAATTCTGCTTTTGTTGAAGCTCTTTCCCTTTACCTTCAACTAGAGAAGGATGCAGAGGAGGTCTCTTCCTCCCTTCTCTGTTTCAACTCCCTTTTCACTAGCATCCTGCTTCCCAAACCAGGAGATTTTCTCACACTAATACCTCCACATATCTGGAGGCCATGCCAAGGCAGAGGACAAGTAAATCCAAAAAAGCATCCACTGCTCATGGCACGGTTCCCCAGCGAAATTGCCAGGAGGTTGCTTTCTCTGCAGCCAGAGCATGTTTATCTTTCTTTTTCCAGGCAACACGAGCTTCCTTGCTGCTGCTGCTCCATCTCTTTGTGTAGGTGGTGAAAGGTCCAAGAATCAAAAGATTTCTGAGGCAGGAGTGCTGGACAAGAAGAGCAGTGTTGTAGGAGGGCAGGAGTCTCTCATGGGTACAACATGAAGTCCAAGGTTCGAGAGCATTTTTTCCCTTGGTTCTAGTGGCTCCTCCATGCTGGTGACTTTTCTCTTGAGCTGGAGAGGGCCACATGGAAAGCTGAAGAGCTTTGCAGTGGGACCTGGCATCGTGCTGAATGCTCACCGCTGTTTGAGATTCCTCTCCTCTCCCAAAGAGGAGCCTGGGAAAGGGCAGGCATGCTGAGCGTGGCAGGCTGCCGGGGGAGTTCATGCTGACTCGCAGCAGGGATGAGCCTGGTGGGTGCTGGCAGCTGCCCACAGCAGCAGAGTCTTGCCCCAACCCAGTGCTGGAAGGCGCCGCTTGCTCCTTATCTCTCCATCATCTATCTGCACAGGGCTTGCTCACTGGAGGCTTCTGCTGCCTGTCTCCTGGTGTAGTTCATGCCAGCAGGATTTCCTATGGATTTCCTTCCCTCCCTTCTGCAGTTAGGAACAATAGGGTTTTGAGCACTTCCACTTGCCTGTGAGGGCTGACGAGCCCCGTAACGCAGTATTCCTCTCTCTCACATTCTGCCTTTGCCTGTTAGTGTGTTTGGCTGCTGTGGCAGCCCCAAGCTATCGCTGTTCCCGATTGCTAAATGTTTTGAGAGTGGGATGAGCCGGCGCACCTAGCGAGCTAAAAATGCTGCAGAAGATTGGCAAGCGAGCAGTGCTGGGAGCGGTGCTAGTGAGCTCACGGCTGGCACCGGCTTTTACCCCTTCGCTCAGGGAAGTATTTTGCGAGTTGTCATTGCCTTTGGGGATTTCTGCCCAGGGTACTCCCTGCTCTGACTCAGAACAGGTCTGGTGCCCTGGATGGCTTTGAGTGTTACAAGGCTGCGCGCCATGCCAGGTGAGGGTGAGACCTGGGACCACTGTGGGGAGTGAAATGATGCCTGTTAGCATCCTGCTGCCATCTCTGCATCTGCCGGAGTTCACGATGGGGGTGGGGATTTCTCTGAGTGAAAAGCAAGGTGAAGTGAAGGGGGATTTGAGGAAACCAACAAGAGTTGGGTAGCTACAGCCATATTTTAAGCGTGGTGAATTTAATTCAAGGGGCTTACATCCGGAATATCTTTAAAATGTCCTCTATTTGGACCTATCTCATAGAATCACAGACTGGCAGGGGCTGGAAGGGACCTCTGGAGATCATCGAGTCCACCCCCCCTGCCAGAGCAGGGTCACCCAGGGCAGCCCCCACAGGAACAGATCCAGGTGGGGTTGGAAAGTCTCCCGAGCAGGAGACTCCACAACCTCTCTGGGCAGCCTCTGCCAGGCTCTGTCACTCTCACATTCAAGAATTTTCTCCTCATGTTGAGGTGGAACCTTCTGTGCTCAAGTTTATACCCTTTGTTCCTTGTCCTATTGCTGGGCACTGCAGAAAAGAGCCTGGCCCCTTCCATTTGACTCCCACCAGTCAGATATTTATAGACATTCTTAAGATCCCCTCTCAGTCTTCTCCTCTCAAGACTAAACAGCCCCAGTTCCCTCAGTCTTTCTTCACAGGGGAGATGCTCAAGTTCCTTACTCATCACCCATTCTTTGTTTTGAGAGTGGTGGTGACGGGAGTTGCATGAGATGGGGGTTACATTCCAGCCAGTGATGGCTCTGTTTCAGTTGCAGGTGAGTAATCTGGCAGATAAAAGTTTGGGCTCCATGGGGAGGGATGGCACCAGATTATAAATATATGGTCTATAGATATTCTAATTAATAACTCATCTTTGGAATAAGTCAAGCATTTTGGCTGCCTGAGATGGAATTTTTACAAGCAGGGTGCGGTGTATCTGTGAGATAAAATCCAAATACTCAAGAATGTTTAATTAAAGGGCATGATGTACTCCCATAGAAGACTGGACAAATGGAGAAAAATAGATTCAGATGCACGGAATGGTCTAGTAAGCACTTTCAAAAATCTTGATTATTATTCATAATTTTTTTTTGACACAGAATAATGCCAGGAATTTTCTTCAAGATCACTTTTGACATGAGGTACATAAATTGGTTAGAAAGAGGAGTTGTAGGGGTGTTCAGTTTTATCTAGGTAACCGGTACTAGCCAGAATCAGTTTTCCTCTTGGAAAAATGTTAATATTGAAGAAACAGTGAATTCTGCCTTGCCTTTCACTGTATCTCTTTGCAGTGAGGTGGTGGAGGCTGCAAATGGCTTGTGCACTCCAACACAGAATTTGATCTGAGCCTGTGAACAGATGAATAGTCTGAACTCCCTCATTTTACAGGCAAAAGACAATGATTTGCCTACTGATTTACACAGTCAAAATGCTCACCTCTGCCAGGAGACTTGCTCACAAGAGTAGGGTGTGTTGTTTCTTGACAGGATCTCAAGTAGGCACTTTGGGTCCAATTTTCAAAGGCCTTGAGGCATATGTTGGGATTTTTAAATCCCCTTATGACTAATACGTGTCAAACTCTTCTCTAGAGCACTTGCTGCCTCAGTATTTTTGTGTATCTCCACATCACTGTAATTAGGCACCAACATGCCTCTGAGCTGTTTGTGCACCCCGGTAACATGTGGAGCGTGTTATCGTTTGCTTCCCATGGATCAGTTAGTTTTGTTGCTTTCGGATAACGAGCCCAAGTAGCCCAGGTCCAGATGCTTGCCACTGCAGGTATCTGTCAGACTGCTTTCATCTTCCAGACCCAAGAGTTATGAATATCTTTTGCAAGCCCCTCAGGATGCAGAACGACACGTCGATCAAACTGATGTAACTTCAGGGGCAGCAGTCAGTCCAGAGAGCTGTAAGCGCATCCAGGCTGGGGCTCTGTGTTCTAACGTCACAGGCTCACGCGGGACTTCCCATGCACCTGGCTTCACAAGCAGTTAACAGAGTGAGGTAATAGAGTTGTGCAGTTGTGCTGAAAGCAAGAGGGCAGGAAGACAGAAATGAAGAGCTAATGAAAAAGAGTGGAAAGGGGTGTTCACCACTGATGATGGGAAGGAGATGAGGGGATAAGGAAGCCAAGAGGGTCTTCTAGGCAGAGTGGGGCAAGTCCTTCACAGCCATGCTCTGACACTGCACAGCCTGTGGTCAATTTTAAGTACATAGTATAGGACTTCTCATTGACCTGCAGTGCCTGTGCAAGTGCTTTTCTTGGTAGGGGTCTCCCAGTGCTGCAGGTCTGTTGGGAAAAACAGGCTGCCACCATTGCTGGGGGAGTCGTGGGAACTAGAAGGAAAGCTGTCCCTGCTGGCTCCAGCTCATGGCCATCTGACACCTGACCAAGAGGAGTGGATGTGGGAAAAAAAGTGTTAGCTGCTTTCCTCTTCCCTTTCTGGGTCTGTCAGAGCAGAGAAGAAGGCATATTCTTGTTAGTAAGCGGTGATTCAACTTGTCATGCCACAGTGGACTTCCTCTCTATGCTGCTCTTGAATTCTTTTTAGAAGACAGCATTGCCCTTTTATCCAGATGGAAATATAATCCTTTCTTATGGCAAGGGTATAAAGATGTTGGCAAGCACCTGTTGGCCAGGTTGCGATTAATAGCACAAAGCCATGCAACCATACAGCAAACCAGACAGGGAGCCCACATTTTATAGCCTTGTTTTAGACAGCCGGTCCCTCTTAAGAATAAATCTCAACTGAATGACTTTCTCACTTCTTGCATCTGCATAGTTAAACAAACTATAACCTCAAACTAGCAGACAGATAATCAAAACTGAAAAGTCGAATGATTTGGCAGATGTTTTAAGGCTGCTATTGCTTCCATAAATCCAACAAATGGAAGAAAGCCCATTGAAAGCTTTTTATCAAGTTTTTTCATCATTAGAAGATTGTAATTGGGGAAAGGGGGGGGGTTTCTCTTCTTTGGTATTTCACATGAAGTCGGTCCCACGGGGTAGCTGCACAAGCACAGCCTGATGCATAGGTAGCTTCTGGCCTCCCTCGGAAGGGCCAAGTCCAGAAGGGAGCCGTTCTGGAAAGTGTGTGCTGTCAGCCAGTGAAGATTTCATGACCCTGAAAACGCAACTCCAGCTCTTGATTTATGAGCAGTCCTGGGGACAAGCCTCTGCTGTTTGGCGCAACAACCCTTTCCAAATGAAAAATGAAATTTCCACCAGCCAGCGCTCGGGGGATGCACTCTGCTCTGCTTTAGAAATGCTCCCTCGCCCACGCTCGGCCCGACCAGCACCGCGGTACGGATCCCGGCTGTCAGCACGCAGAGACATTCGATCTGGCTTTCCAGCCCGGAGGATTTAGCCCAACATCCAAGGTTTACCTTCAGTTTGGACTCCCTGGCTGCCAGCAAAGCAGAAGTTAGTGGTAGCTGAGGGAGGAGGGGATGGAAAGTGTTCCCGTGCCTCTGCTATTGCTGTTCCCTTGGGAAAGGGGATGATGATCAGCTCTCAGCTTTCCTCTTCCTTGGCCCCTTCTGGTTTCCTTTCTGCCTTGTCCTTTGTGACAAAGGAGTCAGTGGCATTGCTCTGGCTATGTGGAGTATCTTCTAGCTGTCCTCTGGTGGTGGTTGATAAGGCAAAGACCTTCTAGGTTAGACCTAGGAAGGAAGCGGAGTCATCATCTTTATCTCCACCACTGCTCACAGAGCCATCCTTTCTGCTTCCCTTCTCAGGCTGGTTTTGGTGGCCAGCAGCACACGCACTCAGAGCGACTAGAAACCATGCGATGGAAGTCTCTGCAAGGCCCAGAAGACAGAACATAAATGCAGTAGTCTTCTCTTACTCATTTAGGTTGTCCTCAGGTCTCATGCTGCATCCTTTCGGTCGATGAGTTCGTTGCAAGTGTGGACGGAGTTTTTTCTGCATGTTGACCGAGAGGGCAATTCATCATTGCTTTGGATGCATACCTCAGAAATGTGTGTCAGTGCTCTCCAGGGAGGAATGAGGACTCATTCTTGCCTGATGAGTTCTACGTTCTTGTCTTTTCCAT
Source organism: Chloroceryle aenea (assembly GCA_013399075.1). Taxonomy (NCBI): domain Eukaryota; kingdom Metazoa; phylum Chordata; class Aves; order Coraciiformes; family Cerylidae; genus Chloroceryle; species Chloroceryle aenea. The sequence continues at coordinate 24,815 of VWZY01012112.1, forward strand.
CCCGTTTGCCCCCTGCTTAATATTGCATCGATCCTGCTAAAAAATGCCACATCTCGTGCTCTGTCTCTGAATTTTTTTTCTAGAAGTTGCCCTTCTCCTTTCCCACGCGCAGACAGGACCCAGACAAGATAAGAAAAATCCCCCTTGCCGTGTTTTTTCAACGTAACTGAAGTGCAAGTGCATCTGTGGGCCTGGGGAGTGTCTGTCAGTGGGTGGCGTTCAATGAAGATGGAAACAAAGCAATTAGTACAATCAGCGGTTGAAATGGGTGATTTCTTCTCTGCTAGGAAAATACCTGCACAAGCCACAGCAGCCCAGCAAAGCTGTTTCTGGTGCTGGGAACTGCTGCAAATGTGCTAAATGTTCCCAGCTCTTCCCTTTGTGCTCTCTGTCAAGATCTGCTCGGGAGCCCATAGTGTGATCTGTTCTCCCTTCTGTTTCCTTTTAAAAAAGTATTAGAAAGAAATGCTTCAGTTTAAGTGATACAAGAAGAGAAAAACAACAGCCAATGACATTCCTGAGGGTTTTGGCGCATTTGAAAGCTTAAAAAATGGTCATAATATAAAAAGAAAAATTGGCAATTGCTTAATTCAGGCTCTTAATAGATTTTTTGTCTTTTGGGAACGTTATTTGAATGCCTGAGCTATTCATGTTAAAAAATGGCCCCTGCATCTGCGTAGTGATTGCGCTTTCACAAGGACAACCAGAGGTGGTGGCAGTGGTGGCTGTTTTTCTGGGTAAATTTGTGGCAGAAGCACCCTTCCACTGAAACTGCATGCTTCTGGGAGGAGCATCTGGACGTGGTGAGAGTCACAGCATCAGAAAGCCACAGTTCTGAAGACCCCTCTGAGCTTCGGCAGCTCTTCTTCTGTCCTCCTGGTGTCCTAGAAGGATCTGCAGATGCTTCTGTTTAGCCAAAGGAGGGTACTGGTGGTGCCCCTTTTCTAAGGAAGAATGCAGTGTGGGTAGACCTTTTGTTTGCCTCAAACTACCAGACCTCAGTTACAAAAAAAACCCCAACAACCCAAACCACATTCGAAGCAGCATTAGGGCGCTCCTGAAGTCAAGTCAGCTTAGCCTGCTTAATTCAGGCTTGTACTTAGGAGTCTGCTGACTCTTAGTCAGTTTAACTGTTTTAAGAAAATAAGGCTGTGGATGGGTAAGCTGTTGAGGACTGGGTTTAAAACGGCTTTACGGGGAGGTTCAGAAGATTTGTGAGGCTGTGGTCTGGGTGTGAACCGCGGCTGTTACTTGACTTAGTTTTGGTTGCAGTTTAGAAGACCCACACCAAAGTTACCGATCAGCAAATCTGCTCCAGACTTGTCAGATTATTGCGTGTTGACATGCGCCCAAAAGCTGAAATGAAACACGGTTAAAATTAAAATTCAGCTTTACCAAAAGCCAGATGCTTCATTACGAGCTGAGCTGACCTACCTGCCAAATCCTGCTAACCTGCATGAGGCAGGTGATTAATTTTTTACAAGTCTGCTTTGGCAAGTAGACATCTGTCCTTTATTCTTAAAAGTAATATCTCTGGACAAATGATTTTTTAAATTATTTTTTTATTTCTTGGTACTCCAAATTACATTAAAATATAGATATTGTGAAAATTATAGTGTGTGCATTCTGTGTGAAGATATACTGGAGGCCAGCTGGTATTTCAGATCACTTCTGCAGCAATGTTAAATCCCTTGGAATAATTTCTGCTTTTATACTTTCTAATTTTTATCCATAAGGAAAGTAAAAAAAAATCACATCCGTAACATACCTTGTAATCTGGAATGTCAGTCTGTGTGGTTATAATGTAGATTTTCCATTTTAATCAGCCACTGTTCCAACTAACAGGAGGAATCAGTGGAAAATATGGTGTCATATTGCTCAGTTGCTCTCTCAAAGTACATTGCAGCTTTCATTATGAGCAGGGGTTTATCATTTCTTTCCTTGTGAAGAATAGCTTGAGATCTTCTTTGATACATGCCATGAAAGGGAGATGATCCATTACAGCATCTGTTAGATTCATCCACATAAGTAAAATATGTTGCAGGCTGTCAGTGCAGTGAAAGCAAATAAACTTTCTCCTCCTCCTTCCACGTTTAAGAAATAATTTAGCAGGAGTTGCTTCACTTGAAACGGTTGAAACACTCTTGTGATCCATTTAGTTGCACGTGGTAAAAATAATACAGGTTGCAGACAGATTTGTAATACAGTTTTTAAACACCTGCTTTTAATGGTTCAGTGCCCCGTAAAGCAGAGGAACTCCTGGTTTTGGTTTGCATGCTGATGTCGTGTACATTGGGATTTAAAAGTCTTTTGCCTAGGCTGCAGATGCAGCCCTGTTCAAAGCAGCAAGCAACACTCCCAGGCAAAGCGTGGCTGCGTTCTGGGGAATTCCTCAGCACCGAAGTCCCCCTCGGTGAGTTTTGCTCTTTGGGACACTGATAACTCAGTGTTTACTGCCAAATGCTGGCGAAAACCCCTTGTCCTCACCAGAAAGGGAGCTCCTCCCTTGCCTCTTGTAATCCTGCTTGTGCAAAAAGATTGCTGGTCCAGTTCCATGTAACGTCAGAGACGAAAATGTAAAAGAGATTGAGCAAAGTGATCTTTCTGTTTTCAGTGGCACAGACCACTTAAGTGCATCCTTAAACCTTCATAAAATGGGATTAAATATTGAACATGTACCTAAGTTTTCTACCAAGCGAGGATACATTGATCAACTGGCAATTAATTGTGTCACTTATTGTCTCTCAGGTTACTTAGCCGTAAAATCTGGATTAGGACACTTGCTCTGCCTTGCAAGGGTGTTACAAGAGATGGGTGTCACACGTGTGCACGTGGGGCTGTCAACGGCTCTAAAAGAGCACTGTTCTTGCAGACCTCCACTCTGTTCTTGCAGACCTCCTTTCTGCTTTCAGGGGATCCATTAAGTTTAAAAATCTGATGCAGTTTGGGCATGAGTTGCAGGTTCCTGTTGTGCTGCTGCTTCCTTCTGATGGTTTTCAGGTGAATGCTGTTAACTGGATCCTTCTTTCTCTCTTCTGTCGGTTCCTTTTTTGTCAGGATCCCTTAGAATAATTGCATCTTCTTTTTGTTTCACCACTGTTGTGCCCACCGACGTCTCATGGGCACGATGTCCCTGTGTCTCTGAAGCTTTTACTGGATATCTTGATAGCGACTCAGGTGCAGTGATGCTAGAGCCAAGCTTTCCATCATTATCCAAAATCTTCCCACTGCTTTCCTCTCTCTTTGGACAAACTGTACCTTTCTTTGTGTGATTTAAGTCTGTTATTTAGGCTGGTCACTGAAGCATGCTAGATTTAGCTGGTTCCTGTCCCTGTGCCTGCATCAGAAGAGCTGTATCAGTGCATCACGCGTGTTCCGTGCAGGACACGGGTGTCTGTATTTGCTGTATCACAGAATCACAGGTTGGAAGGGACCTCCAAAGATCATTGAGTCCAACCCCCCTGACAGAGCAGGACAGAACTAGAGCAGGTCACTCAGAACTGCATCCAGACAGGGCTTGAAAGTCTCCAGAGAAGGAGACTCCACAACCTCTCTGAGCATCCTGTTCCAGTGCTCTACAACCCTTACAGTTCTTCCTTATGAAATCAGGGTTGGAAAAATTAAATCCTCTCATTCCAACCCCCCTGCCATGGCAGGGACACCTCCCACTAGAGCAGGTTGCTCAGAGCCCCATCCAGCCTGGTCTTAAAAACTTCCAGGGCTGGGGCTTCCACCACCTCTCTGGGCAACCTGTTCCAGTTCTCACCACCCTCATGGGAAGAAATTCTTCCAAATGTCTGACCTGAATCGACCCATCTCTAGTTCTGATCCATTCCCTCCAGTCCTATCACTGCCCAACAGCCTAAAAAGTCCCTCCCCAGCTCACACTGAGGTGGAACTTCCAGTGCTTAGTAAGCCACAAATTCCCACTCCCTCAGCTCTCTGCTCGTGCTGGGACAGTGGCAAGAGTTCAGCAAGCCCACAGCGTGGCTGTGCAAAGAGATCAGGATCTAGAAGGGAGCCGGTCAGAGTTGAGAGAGCATTTTGTTTCTGGGGAGCTGCTGAGAGCCGAGGTGTGTGCGCAACCCGGGGCAGCTCGGGCACCGAGGCTTGGTCCTGAGTTTTCCTCCCACCCTGAGCACCTTCACCTGAGGCCGCCACTCAGTTCAGCGCCCGCAAGCAGCGAGCCCTGAGCCTGAGACGGTGGTGACAGGATTAAAAGTGCTGAGCAGGGCTTGCAGAAGATTACCTGTGCTTGTCCAGGGTCAGGGCTGCCAGCGCTGGGCTCCGCTTGCGGCACAGGCCAGAGAAGGGACGCGAGCAGCTGTTCTGGCTGAGCCCGACCGCTGCCAAGGCGAGCGGGTGGCACTGGCTGGGGGGCCAGGGGCCGGGCGCTGCGTGGGTGCTGCCGGCGGCATCCCTGGCACAGCAGACGGCACCCGGCTGACCTGGAGGCCGAGCTCCTGCTGCCACCCCCTCCCTGCAGATCCCGGCCTGGCGTGTTGTTGTTACGATCGCTATGGGAATGATTTCAGTGTATGTGTTTGTAGATCTGAGATGCTGTGTCTTGCGTTGCTTGGCTGGGAAGCTGCTTGGCTGGTTTTAGAGGGTGGCTGTACAGGCACAGACACTAGCTGGGGTTTTTTTCCTGGTGGAAAGTAGGAGATTTCGCAGCATGGTTTTAATTAGAATCGCTCATTTAGTCTTTCACTGCAGTGTGCGCTTTAGTTGAAAGATAATTTAATTTTCTTTGTTTTGGAAGATTTTCGTGCTTGTCTGTGTGAAATGTCTTTATTTACTGTGTCTCTTTGTGCTTTGTGCGTAGCTTTGATTGTGAGGAGAGTCAAAAACAAAAACTTCCCAGGGCTGTATTATTTTCCACCTGCTGTGTCTTTAATACAGTCTCACTACTATAGATGCTCCAAGTGCCTACATTTCTGGGAGGAAAACACCAGAGAAAATTGGCAAAGCATTGAAGGGTTAGATTTAGCTGTAAAACTCTCATTGACTTGAAGAGAAATAGCACGTCTAAAAGTTGTGAAGTGCTGAGGTGTGAAGTGGTGTGGGTTGTTTTTTCACCTTGTCAAAGTCTACAGAAGATAGCACTTGATGAAAAAAAAAGGGAAAAAAACCCAAACAATCCTGCTGCTCTTTGCTAAACTCTGTGTTAAGATCTTGTAACACCTCCTGTGATGCGCAGAGGATTTGGTCTGGTTGAAACACAATACAGCCTGCAGCGGTTGTGGTTGTATGTATAGGAATATTTTGATAGTGCCTGCCATCTCAGAATAAAAAATAATAAAAAAAAGAGCAATATAAAATATGTAAATCTCTCACCATATATGCAGGAATTCATAAAATGGCTTGGACTGTGCAGCTTTTTAAAATATATATATAGATGGCATTTTTTCATCATTAATCCTTAATAATCTTAAAATAATTTTCCAAATGGCTTTCTAATTAATTTTCAACCACTTCTCCTGCAGTGATGCTTTTCTCATTACATGTTGTATCTCTTATCCTGCCCTAATATAATATTCCTCAATATAGACTCAAATATTGCTACTGAATCTAGATTATAGAGCATTAGTGACTACAAAATGACATACAGTAATAGAATTTTACACTAACTCCACCCATAGCTGCAAACACGAGCTGCCAGGGACACACAAATCTAGACCACAACTTGCAGGCACATGTGCTAGCATCTAGGTACACAAGTAATCTCAAGCACATGTCCCGAGCACATCAAAGCCTCCTTTTCTAATCCCTCCCGGTTGTGAGGAAAACCTTAAAATATGTGAACTGACGTAGCCCCTCGCTGGCTGCAGGAGCCCTGCTGGAAATGGAGGCAGGTTGCAGAGGTTTTCCAAAGAGCAAGACCAGTGCAGTGGCAATGCTGGAGCTGGGCTGGGCTCGGCAGGTTCTTTTACCCTCAATGAAGCCCCCGAATCTCAGCCTGAATAGCTTGTGCCCGGGTGGTTGCTCTGGTCACAGGGCAGTGTTAGCCCAGAAGCCTAACGGAAGAGCAGATGTTTTTAGGAAAATTGTCCGATGAGGAAAAAGCATTCTTCTGTTCCTCCAGTCACGAGTAAATAAAGTAAATAAAATGAAGAAAAAGATGATGAAATTTGGCCCTTAGTCTCTCCTATCTCCAGTTATTAGTCAATGCTCTTTTCCCTTGTATTAGAAAGGTGTGTAGTATAAGTTTGAATTTGGTGTAAAAATGAACAGTAGGAAGAGTACTGCCTTTGCCTTATGGTTTTAACGTGTGCTCCTGTTTTGAAACAACAGCAACAGAGAGGCCACCCAAAATGTACCTGATGGTGCTGGAGGATTTCCCCTGTCCTCCAGAGCTGAGCTGGGGAGGGCTGCTGGGACCAGAGGGTTGCTGCAGTCGTGGTACGCGAATGGCTTGCTCCTTGCAGCATCTCTTCTCTGAGGGAGGATTATTAGTTGTATTTCAGGCACTGAGAGAGGAGCTGTGGGTGGATCTACCTCCCAGCCATGACCACCTGCTGCCCACCTAGTGTTGTGGCCAGCTCTTAAGTCCGGGGTACATGGGGCCCCCAAAATCAGGGTGGAGAAGCTGAAGCACTGAAGTTAAGCTGTGGTGGAGCTGCCTTTGCCCTTTCCCTCTGGGCTGCAAAGTACCACTGTTCCAGTTATGCTCTCATAGCCCTGCTGTGAAAAGCTGTGGGCAACTGCCTGAAAAGAGTGATGGTGAAGTGCAAAGCCTTGTGTCTGCAGCGGGCTCTTCTGACAGAAGCTCTGCTCCCTGTCTCTTGGACAAAGTGCAGTGTGCCTTTCTTGCAGCACTGCCCTGGGTTTCTGGGACACTCGTGCTTTGAACTGTCCCGGGCTGGTTGCAGGGGCAACTCTACGGTTTGGGTTTATTTGGCTAGCCAGAGATGTCTGCAACTGAACTAATTGCCTTGGTTTCCCCCTGTAATCAGGGGAAGGCTTGTTGGTGTACACTTCAGGGAGCTATTAATTTTACTCTGATCTGAACATCTGAAGCAGCTCAAGTCAGTCACACCTTCGGAGTGCATGTCTCATTTTGCTGGCTGTGAAGGCAGCCAGGGTGACTAGACCCTGTTGTTTTCCAGCAGCGTGTGTGTTACCAAGTTAGGTGGTATGAATCACCTGGCTTTTCCCTGTTTCTGTTTGACTTGATGTGTTGGGTGTAATTATGTGTAACTGGGCGAGCTTTAAGATCTTAGCAGTTCACCAGGATCAATGTTTACTTCTTAGGTTAGATACCCAAGTAAGGCTTGAGTGTGACAGGGAGGAGTGGTGCCTTGTAAGGCTTTGGCCTTCCCCTGTCTGGCCTGGGTCTTGACCCAGACACCAACCTGGTGACAGCCTCGTGTTTGAAGTCACCAGGCTGATAAAGATGCTGTCCTGGTTTGGATGTAAAAACCGAGGTCCTGGTCACTGGTCCTCATGGACCCTCCCTTTGAAGGAGGAAGCATTGCCCTCAGCATCCTCCCCAGGTTCCAGTTGTGCACAGGCATCCTGCCTGCAGCAAGGTGTCATCCATTTGCAGCAGCAGATAAGCTACTCTGTACAGCTTTTATTGGCGAGTTCTGCTATTAATACTTGCAATATTTTATTTGGCTGTCTTACTAGCTTTAAATGAGGTTGTTTGTGGTATTAGCCTGTCAGTATTTGGATGAAATCCTAGTGCAACAGCTGTTGCTAAATAATGTTACTCAACATGACAATATTTAGAAGGATCGATTGAAAATAGCGCCTATATGTTGAGAAAGCTCATCTGAGAGTCTCTCGTGCTTATTTTATTTACTTGCTGTTGGAAATCACAGGCCTTTCAGTTGAGTTTAGCCCTCGTGGCCTGTTAGGCAAAGCTGCTTGTGTTATGCTCGTTGCTCAGAGAGTCTGCTCTGTTGCATCCATTTTTATTTTTATTTTGGAAAACAAGTGACATCATCCAGCAGCATCACCATTGCTCTCAAACAGCTCGCAGTGTGGAAGCCAGTCTCTCAGGATTTTCCTCAGTTTTACCAAGCTCTGTTGGAGGTCAAGCCCTTGAAGATCAGCTATAAGATATACCTGACCTATTTGTGATGCTGCATTAAGATGCTTTCTGTGGAAAGCTTGCTCTCAGATAAAACTGCAGCATCGCTGGAGCTGTAGGTCCAGGTGGATCGAGGGTGGCTTATGGAAGGAGAGTGGGACCAGAAGTGTGCAGTGACCTGGCAAAACACACTGCCCTTTTCTGCTCTTGAGAGAGGAGTCACAAAGATCATGTTTATGAATCTTGTGCATGTGATGACAACACTTCTTGGAGATGAAAACAATGGGAGCAGAACCTGTCTTGAGGAACACACACATGCAGATGCCACTTTTCCCACTCACTCCAGAGAGCATGAGGGTTTGATTAATCTGCTTTATTCCCCAAGGAACGTGGGTGCAAATCACGTGAGCATTGGAACCAGAGGGCTGGAAGCACTGCATTGTCCACAGTGAAGAAAGGGTTATCCAGCCACATGGCACAGCCACTGGCTTTTATTTTATAAGGCTGAAGCACAAATTGATTAAACATAGAGCAGACTGGAAATACATAAAAACTTGTTATGAAATTTCCTCTGCTCTAATCAAGTCACGTAACTGTGATGAAGCAAAAACTATCTGGCAGAGCTGGAGAGGAGAACTTGATCACCCCGTGTCCAGCTCACTGCTCCTTCAGTCATAAAGCCATCCTTGCTCTGTGCTCGTATAAAATGCCTTGAAATGATTTCCTTTTTCTAATTCATTTCTACGTTTAAAAATAAATGGACAGAGGTCCTGTGAAATTTGGAAGCCATCAATATCCATGTGACTTGCAGAAGAAGCAGCAAGGAGGTTTATTTGGGAACTTCAGGCAGCCTCTCTTCCTGCTCCCTCCTTTCCCCAGTCACAGAAAGCAGTCAGGGCTTGACTTGGACTGTCTGATTATAGCAAGTCCCACTTGGGACATAGAGCTCTATAGCATGCTAGTGCTCTACATTCTTCGTCTGCCTCCATCACTGAGATTTCAGCTCCTCCTCTGCACTGTGGCCTTTGACTCCGATGGCTAATTAAATAGCAAGATGTCTTACGTAATAAATTTTTTGTCTGTTTAAAGGAGTTCTTGGCAGGTCAGAGAAATTAAGAATTTGAAGTGTATTTATCGTAATTTTCATGGCAACGGAACAGTAAGTCCAATATTCATATTATGAATATGGCTCAGTATTTATAGCTCTCCAAATATTTACAGAGATAAAGCCTTTAATCAGAGCCCCAGCTTTTTGTGTTCAGTAGCAGTTTAAATACATGTCATTTGAATAGGAGTTAAAGCTTAGGGGGAAAGCAGCCGTTGCTGCTCTAATGCTGTCTCACTGGTGTCTGTGAGCCCCAGGGGTATTTTGGCTGGAAGTGTGTTGCCCAGTCCTGTGTGAGCTGGTGTTGTTCTTGTTGTGCAGGAAAAGCACCTCAAAAGCATTGACCCTTAACCCTTGGGGGTGGCTGGGAACTGCGTTGCCCTCGAGTTTGCAGGGGTGGGAATTCAAAGCCATGCAGTGACTGCAGCGCTAGTGAGCCAGCGAGTGAGAAGTGACACTCAGGGTGTGAGAGGTGTCTGGGATTTGGAGAAGTCATGGATATTGACAGTGGCACTGTGCTGTGGCTGGGCATCCAGTGGGCATCACGCCCATCCCATGTGCGCCGGTGGCACCTGACACGTGCATGAGGATCCCATGGCAGCCTGTGCTCACCCACAAACAGGAGCTTACTGGATGGGAGTGATGCATCAGTGCCATGACAAGACAGGTTCACCAGTATAAGCTTGCCTGGGGTATCTGCTTAAGAATATGTAATAAATTTGTGTTCCAGTGCTCCTGTGATCTTATATTTCTTTAAGTCTTACATGGCTGTCAGTATGACCTTCCACACTGAAAGCTGTAAGGGATGCTGAGGATAAATGGAAACTCAGTGAAACTGAGTAGCTGGAGGGGCTGGGGAGTTTCAGGAAGGGCACTATCATGTGGGACTTCTCCCCAGACCTGGATTTTTAATCTGCAGTTTCCAGAGCTCCTCCCCCTGTTGTCAGCATGCCTTTACTTAATTGCAATCTGAAAGCCTTCCATGCACCAGCCTCACACTGCTGAGGGTCCACGTGCACATGCACACAGGCTGCTAGGGTCATGCATGGTCATGCTGCAGGACTAGCCATCCAGGGGAGAGGGTGTCCTCCTCCTGTGTGAGGACCAGTGGCAGGCTCCTCGGGGACGTGCGGGGCTCTTCACAAAGAGGAAGATTTCTTAACTGAAGTGGACTGCTTGGTGTGGGTGCCACCTCTGTCCCTCCATGGGGGGATGACTCTCCCAGGCCCTCCCCAGCAAGGAGATTTTGGAAGCTCCCATGTTGCACTCTTAGAGATGGGCTGTGGTACAGAGATGGGCTGGCTGCCCCCAGTCACCTGGAAGTGGGGCTGGGGAGCGTGGTGAGGCAACAAGGATTAGGGAAAGGTCTCTGGTCTCGTGGTAGAAGAAGGCACAAGAGCAGTAATGTTTTCCCAGTGTCCCGGTGAGTACGGTGCCCCAGACCTATACCTTCATTCTGTTAGTAGCTCGTGTTCTGATGGGCTGTTTTGTTGGACTCGCAGACCGCGAGTCTAACAGTTGGAGGAGTGTGACTTGGGTAGGTTTCTGGGTACGTGTATTTTTGAGGAGGAAAATCCTTCCTAGAAATAGGGAGCAGTGTCTCGTGGCTGTTCAAGACAAGGAGATTTCATGGCTGTGCTGAGAGCCAGCAGCCACGAGGGATGTTTTTCCTTGGATAGAGACTGAAATTACTTGTGAGCCAGTGACTGAGTGTCGACCATCTCTATTACATTAAGATTAATAATTCCTCACAGCGTATTTGCAGCTGTAGGTTTTATATAGATCTTTATTCATCATGATGTGAACAGCTGCTCTTGTGCTGCACTGTTGAATTAGCGTCCAAGTGGCAGCACTAGAAGGTGCCACATAAAACACACTCCTGCTGTTTTCCATTCACTCGCTTCCCCTGTCCAGCTCCCACCCTCTGCCCAGGTTTAGCCCTTCTCAGGAGCAAGCCATCTTATTTTTATTTGTGGGCCAGCTCTGACTACATTTGGACCTTAAAACAGAGCTTGAGTGAATCCAAGGAAAAATTAGTTTTAGAAAGGAAAAATAAATGTTGAAAGTAGCACAAAAACTGTAGGAATTCCTGTTAGATTTTTATTTGAAGCAAGTGAAGGTCTAAGGGGTGGTAGCATGGGTATGTTAAGTTGTCCACTTTTTTTGGTTAACTGTGTAAGATAAAATTCGGCAGGAGGTATTACAGCCTGGGGGTCATCTCAGCTCCTAAGGAGGTGTTCTATTTTCTGGGATTTTTTGGTGTTATTTGATGTTGTTTTTTTTTATTCTGAAGTCTTTCTGCTCTGCTGTTTTGAATAAGCCTCTCCTCTTTTTTTGGCTTGCGCTCTAACCACAGAACAGAGTGTACAGGAGCATCCAAGTGGTCCAAGTTTAGCACTTCCATTTTGAATCCACACTGACAAGTGGTCTGGAGCTCAGCTTTGCATCTCACCCCAAAACTGGCATCCCCTATTGCATGCCTGGTTGCTGGCAAAGGGATGAGGTACTTGGTCAGGATGATGTGTTCCTCTCAGTCCTAGGTGCTTGACTTCAGCAAGGCGTCTGACACTGTCTCCCATAACATCCTGGTGGGTAAGCTCAGGAAGTGTGGGTTAGACGAGTGGACAGGGAGATGGGTTGGGAACTGGCTGGCAAACAGAGCTCAGAGGGTTNGTAGTTCTCCCTGGGCCAGCAGTGGGCAGGAAGGCCAATGGTCTCCTGGGGTGCATGAAGAAGAGTGTGGCCAGCAGGTCAAGGATGGTTCTCCTTCCCCTCTACTCTGCACCAGTGAGACCACATCTGGAGTTTTGTGTTCAGTTCTGGTCTCCCCAGTTCAAGAGGGTCAGGGAAAGAGTCCAACAGAGGCTACAAGGATGAAGGGACTGGAACATCTCTCTGCTGAGGAAAGGCTGAGAGCCCTGGGTCTGTTCAGCCTGGAGAAGAGAAGCCTGAGAGGGGATCTGATGAATGGTTACAGATATCTGCAGGGTGGGGGTCAAGGAGAAGGGGCCAGGCTCTTTTCAGTGGTGCCCTGGGATAGGATGAGGGCTAATGTTAGGTAGCAAGGTGAAACACAGCAAGTTCCAACTCAACAGGAGGAAAAATTTCTTTGTGGTGAGGGTGACAGGGCCTGGCCCAGGCTGCCCAGAGAGGCTGTGGAGTCTCCTTCTCTGGAGACTTACCAACCCCACCTGGATTGGTTCCTGTGTGGCCTGCCCTGGGTGACCCTGCTCTGGCAGGGAGGTTGGACTCGATGATCTCCAGAGGTCCCTTCCAACCCCTGCCAGTCTGTGATTCTCTGACCTCATATGCCAGGGCTGCAGCAGCCTGTGTCCTTCTGGGCCAGAGACTGAAAAATATGAAGGGCACGTGAGTGGTTTGGCAGTGGCTGAAACACAGACACCTGCAGAGCGTGGTGGTGAAAGTGGGGGAGCAACTGGCAAGGGACAGGGATGCCACAAGCCTGCACGGCGAGGCGTGTGTGGCAGTGGTGTGTTAGTGCTCCACGGACGCTGCACGTCTGGCTGAACCAGCACTGCCAGGGCTGCTCCTCACCCTGCAGGGTCCTGCAGGTCTCAGCTAGGGTCTGCCAGCCCTTGCCTGGAGCCTGCTCCATAGGGCAGAGTACAGCTGACCGTGGGCTCCCTGCTGCTGCCCTGGGGTGCACTGTGCACCCCCTGCCTGCAGGAGGGCTGCCCTGGGGTGGGGGGAGACCTGCTTAGGTGATAAACTGCCTCCCATGGCACTTGGTGTCAAGGGACTGAGAGGAAAACCTCAATAATCCCCTGCCTTGGGGCACCTGAGGTGTGTTTTTGACTCGAGCCTCCCCTAGGAAAGGAGTTCAGAGCCAAAACAAGGGAGAATAGATGGAGGGGGGCTTGTGATACAGAGGGGAGTCTTTTCTTGTTTATTTTTTTCCCCAGAGTTTCAGCAGCAGGTCCCTGGTGGTTTTGGCCATGTGGCACAGAGGTAGGACAGTTCATTGCTTGCCCAGGCAAAGGTTGGGCAGGATCTCTGCAGTGCACATGAAAACAGATGCCCGGGTCTACTGACCTTGCCCTCAGTGTCTTCATTTCACATGACAGCCACTGCCCGCCACACCAACTTTTCTTTCTTCCCGTTTAAACCCATGATGCAACAGCTTGTGTCGTCTGGTGCTTCTATGTGGTAGCTAAAAATAAATTCCTTTTCTTAAAAATCAGATTGATGACCCTATTTTTATGCATGCTTGGTGCTCACGGCTAAAATCGATATCCAGAATGTCTGTGCACTTCCTTTGTAGTTTAAACAGTTTGATATTCAATTTGGTTTTAAAAAATGAGGACACTGACCTGATGTTTGGGTGGTTTTGAGGCTGTATATTAGGTATGTTTTTAAAACATGACAATTTGTTTCACTTTATCATTCATCATGGGCAGTTACTTTGACAAAGACATACAAAAGGCCTACTGCTTGAGAGAGCCATAGAACTGTTTGGTGTGTTGCTCCCTAAGCTCTGGCTTAAGCAGAAAAGCAGCAATTACTTTAAAAATGTCACTGTTTCATAGATTTTATCCCGTTTGATCTTTCTGAAAGCACTGGGATTAGATTCCAAAACATTGATGGGGAAAAAGTCCCCTTTCCTCAGACTCAGTGTTTAGTCTCACTGACGATTCTCTCTGGAGTGACTCAGGGTGTTCCTCGGACGGTTCCAGAAGTGCCAGTGGGACAGACGGACGTGGAAAGCATTGCAGAGTGCAAGCTCTGCAGTACCTGCTGCAAGCAGTGTGACCATCATTTTCCTGGTTGGATAAGAAAATGTAGATGCTGTTCTTACTATTTTTAGAGGCATAAATGAGATTAATTACTCATCTTTGTTATGTAACAAACGTACAGAGAACAGGCGCACGCATTTCTAGATGCATTGCTGCTACAGGTGTCACCTATGGATTTTTCTTTGCATGTCATTGCCATTAAGGATGCAGCCTCTGAGTAGCCTGGCGAGTCTCATGAACAAGCTGCTGACTGGTTTAGAGGATGACCGTGAAGTCCCTGGTTGTGCCCCACTTTGTTACTGGGGGTATCTCTGCTCTGAATGCACTGAGATGGACTAAGCCCTAAGTCAGCCTCTGAGGACATTGAACATATTTAGAGCCCGGAGGATGCCCTGCTGTAGGGTTTTGCAGTCCTTTCCCATCACCCCCAGCAAGGGCACTTAGCAGCAGTGGTGTAGCTCCCTTTTTTCCTCACGGCCTGGGTGGGTGCAGAGAGTGGACCTGGCTGCTGTGTCCCATCAGAAGAGGACCCATTCTTTCAGTGGCCTCCAGGAGCCTCTCCAGAAACAGAGGGCTCCTTGTTGGGACAGGTAGCTTTCTGAGCATTTCAGCAGATGCTTCGGCACGCCAAAAGCATAAAATGCTTTCAAGGGAGCACACAGGATAGTTCAGCCATGTTTGTTAAAATTAATGTCACGGCTTAACTAACAGAAGTTTTCCTGACAGACTCTGGATAACCACCAGTGCTGAAATAGCATTCGAGTGGATGTGACATTTTCAAAAATTCCTCAAGATCTGTACAGCAAGGTTTGGGGGGACAGGGGTTGCTTGCTGTTCTAATGCTCATGTTAAGAGCACCTCACCTCCTTCTGCTCCTTGTTTTTCAAGTGTGTTTAATTCTGCTGGCTGGATTGCCTAGACAGGCACCAGACACATGACTGGAATCCAGGCAGGCTGGGTGTGCTCAGGTCTCTGATAAACCTGAGAGAGTTGGGGTTGTTTGGTCTGGAGAAGAGAAGGCTCTGAGGAGACCTTCTGGTTTTTTTGTGGCCTTCCAGTCTCTTGAGGGGGCCCACAAGAAAGCTGGGGCTGTTGGGTAGTGGTAGGATGGGAGGGAATGGATCAAAACTAGACGTGGGTCGATTCAGATTGGATGTTAGGAAGAATTTCTTCCCCATGAGGGTGGTGAGAACAGGAACAGGTTGCCCAGAGAGGTGGTGGAATCCCCAGCCCTGGAAGTTTTTAAGGCCGGGATGGACGGGGCTCCGAGCAACCTGCTCCAGTGGGAGGTGTCCCTGCCCATGGCAGGGGGGTTGGAACGGGAGGATTTTTAAGGTCTCTTCCAACCCTGACAATTCTGTGATTCTATAAACCTCAGGTTACCATTCCTGTAGGACCGAGTCAGATGGTACCTTGCAGTGGGATGTTGACTGTGGGGGTGAAACGGGCTTTGCTGGCCACCAGACAGACGTCTGGTGTTCAGTTGTGTGGCACCTGGACCCAGGAAACCATCCAGCCCGAGTGCACAGAGCACAGCGTGACTCCCCGGGGAAAGGCTGGGATTTGCTTTGGCACCCTGTGCTGAGATGAGCAGCAGTCTGCTGGTGAGAAGAGAGACATGTTGGTGGGAGAGGGTGTTGTGAAAGCGATGACGGAGAGATGCAGGAATCCCAGGGCAAGGCTGGTGCGGTGGAGCCGTCGCCCGGCTGTTGCAGCCTTTCCCTCGCTCTTGCGTAAGATGATGTAGGGTGACAGAGAGCCTAACTGTGATAGGTCTGGTTCTGGTGGTAATTACCAGTGACTACATCACTTCTTATAGACTTAGAGGAGTGTAAAACAGGCCCACAATTAAGTCTGATTTTGATCTTAGCAGCTTCAGACAATATAAGTGCAAATATCATTTGAGACCAGTTCAAACTTTTTTTTAACAGTGTTGCTCAAAAGGGAAAAGAGCAAAGTAATCAATGGCTGGTGAGAACAAGAGGATATGACCCATTTTCATTTCAAAACCAAACCACTGACCACAGAGGTCTTATCTGCATACTTCAGTTTTGCCTGCATCTTCCCTTAGCACTACATCAGGTGACTGCTGTATCCTCACCTGTTTTGGATGAGTTTTCCATCCCAAATAACACTGTGCACCTGATCCTTATTTGCAGCCGAGTCCTTCTACACTTTCCCAGCAGGGGAAAGTACAGCTCTTGCCGCTTGGATCTTGGATTGCCAAGCAAAGCACGCTCAGGAGGAAAGGCACATCCTTTATTCTGAATGCCGTAGCCGAGCGCAGCTTTTGTCACCGATACTCCGCCGCTGAGTTATTAAGAGAAGAGCTTCGGACTGTGTTACACAGCAAAAAAGATAAAAATAGGGTGTCTGACGCATGCATCCCATGTCACACGCCAGGAAACAGAATCGTCGCACCACTGCGTACAGTATTCCAGAGCATGCCTGGAAAATATGCACGGATGTGAACGCGCGAGAGCTTTGCTCACCGAGGGAAATATTCAGTCTCCCTTTTCCCTGCCCCATTGTACACTGTCCTGTTCGATGCTCCCTTTACTTGTAGACAGTCTGCAGCCCAGGGTACCGCAGCTCTGCCTTTACTGCCACTGCTCCCGTCGTCGTCTTGCTGCGCGATGTGACAGTGCTACAGCTCTCCTGTGTTTTCAGGGAGCTGCAGAATATTCTCACTGCACCCAGCTGAGAGTCAGCAAAATCTTGCCCATTCTCCAGACATCTGCAGCATGCTGAACACTCCCAAAGTTCAGTGCTGCCTGTCACAGAAGTCGTGTGCTGGGTGCATAAGCTAAAATTAGTCAGCCACAGTGTGTGCCCCTTTAAATGTTAATCCTTGTATTGTTTTCTTTTATCACTTCTGTTGGCACACTCGATTATGTGACATAATGTAAAAGTAAATAATGTGATGCGGTGGGTGAAGCTCTAAGGGAAATACATCTCAGAGACCAGATGCCTCCTGCCTCAGAATACAACATAAAGCTCACAGGGATGTGAGTGCAGATTTTGCCTGTTTTGAGGGCAGCAGAATCAACCATAGAGTGACTGCATTAGTCTCTCTGGCTGGTTCTGACACGTCCCAGCTCTTGAAAACTCATGTTTGTTCAGTGCTGTAGTGGCTACTTGCCTTCAGGTGCAGAAGTAGCTGTCAGGGAGTAAGTAACTGAGGGTAATGGATCCAACCCAAAGCCCAGGACCTTTAAAAAAAAAAAACAGACATAAATTTAGTTTAAAAATGACAAACCTTAAAAACCAATGCAAAACATGCATCTGAGATCTTACTGTTTTATTTTCCAGCATGTGAACACTTCTTGGGGGAGGGCAGGTGTGCAAAGCTGCGTACTTTGGGTGTTCGATTGTCTCCTGGTAGGAAACCTGTGGGAAAAGCACAAGCTGAGACTCAGCAGGAGATAAAACAGCAGCTGAGACTCAGGTTAGGAGATATGGCAGCAGCCGAGTTCATATTTAAAGATAAAGCCTGAAATAGCAGAACCCAATGCAAGACCAACATTTTTTGCCCCCTTTGCTCGGCTTCAGTAGAACATATGGGTACCTCAGTGCGCGGTTTTGCTTTTGCTGAATTGAGGTTTGGGTTACTCGCTGGTCTATTTTTACATTTTAAGCGTCCTTGTAATTCAATATGTGTTTGTTTTAATTTTATACTCTCTGTAAAAAGCACCATCCATGACGAGTTGGGAGAAGTGACTGCTGGTAATGCATAGAAATTTAATCAGCTGGTCTGTCAGACTTAACTTTTCCCCCCCTGCAAACCTGCATGCCACTCTTGATCAAAAATACCCTGTGATAGCTCCTGTCTCCTCTGTCACCTCGGCTTTTCCGCTGAGGCTCTGGAGATGCTGAGGCTGGGTGAGATCAGC
>VWZY01012112.1:44033-63875 GCA_013399075.1 Chloroceryle aenea
TCTGTTAGGTCTAAGGGGCTGCCCTGACTCTAAACCGTAATAGGAGACTGAAAGAAGCCAAACAGAAATATCAGCAACATTCTGTACAGATTTCCCTGCTTGCTTTCAGCTTTATTTAGCTTTCAACTTGCACGCTGTAAATGAAAAGCATTGCTTCTCACCAAATTATGATCAGCGGCCTAATTTTGACCTACTGGATTTAGTGATGGTGCAGAGACGTCAGGTAACTTGTGCCTAAACCCACCTGAACCATTTGCAGAGGAAACTAAACCTGCAACAAAGCGAGCTGCTCTGCTCTGTGATGCTGCATCTCCTGGGACAGCCACCTTGCTTGTGCTTCTCTCTTCTCTGCTTGAGCATCCTCCCTTCCCTTGGGACGAGGCTTTGCAGCTGACTGCTGAGAGACAACCGCGTTGGTGAGACTCATTTCTCAGCGTCATGCTGTGCTGCATTAAGTGGAGGTTGGAGCTGTCCCCAGATAGCTCCACCTGTGGTCTCCTTTGCACCAGCACGAACCCGGAGTAGATTCTTCAGGGTATGGTGGGGATGAGGTCAGACTCTGCTCCTGCCCCGTCCCCAGCCTGTGACAGAAATAGCTCTTGTTGTCACCAGAGCGGTCACTGTAACATGGATGAAGTTCAAGTCAGGCCCAGTAGCTTCAATGAGATTTTTGTGCGATTATAACAAGAATTTGACACACATGGTGAGCTACTAGTTGTGTATATGTGATCTGTCTCCACGCTGTCCCAGGAGGTACTTACCAGCACAAAAATCAGTTAATGAGGGGATGTGTCATGAGCAGCAGCCTGCTGCTCCATGCGGGGTGACCTGGGAGGCTTGGGGTTGGATGATCCGTGTCCTTTCCCCTTGCAAACCCCATCGGTTTTGCCACCCTCAGTACTGGGAGGGAGCGTTGACTTCATGGTGGTGTTTTGCTGAACACCATGGCAGAATGCATGCAGAATTTTCTGTGGACGTAGCAAGAGTGCTCAAAAGCTCACCTCATCTGAAGTGCCTCGGGCCCTTTAGGATAATGAGACATTTTCTGACTGCAGCTTTTTTATTGTAGCAATATTAGGTTACAGGAAAAACGGAAGGGGGGAACTTAACACATAGCACCTGCCACAAGTTCTCTCCTTGAATTGGGCTCTCCTGCTTATAAAAATTTAATTGATTCTTAGCAGTTTATGTGCGTGGAGCTCAGTGGGCATTTTCTGTTCTCTTGCCAGCTACATGGTTACTTGGAGAGCGAGCCGCTCACGCTCCAGCTGTTCATTGGGACGGCAGATGACCGCCTGCTGCGACCTCACGCTTTCTACCAGGTTCATCGGATCACCGGGAAGACCGTTTCCACCACCAGCCATGAAACAATCCTTTCCAACACCAAAGTCCTGGAAATTCCGCTTCTCCCAGAGAACAACATGAGAGCCGTGTAAGACCCAGACACCATATCTGACTTGATTTCTAATGCGTTGGTTTGGGGTTGGCTTTTTTGGTACATTTTTTATTTCTAAAGCTCTCCCTGTAATAGTATTTCTTCACAAATTGCCTCTAGTCAGCTTAACAGCAAAATGAACTTCACAAATATTTATGACAACTGATTGCTTTCATTCTAGAGTTTCAGCCAATGTGCTTATTTGCCATTTAAAATAAGGATCTCAGTTACCAAGCTGTAAATATCTCCTACCTCAGCTCCTGCATTTAGTTTTTAAACATGACACCTCTTGCTCCTATACGCACTAGCACAAGGAGCAGAGCCTATTAAAATCTATCTTTGGATGTCAAAGGAAACTCTTAGAGAGCACTTCCAAGTACCCTAGTGTCTTTTTGAGATGAATAAGACCACTCTTATTTCTTGCGTAATAAAAGTCAGCATTTCTTTCATGGCATCCGTTTAGAAGCAAAGCTTCTAGAACTAGGAAGAGGAGTAAAGGTGGTACAGTTTACAGGCTGGAGTTATTTAGCTGGGGTAAATTTAGTTCTATGTGGAAAACCAGGCATAGGTATCTTAGGATCGCTGAATTAGGAGTCGTCTGAGTGCTGGCTAAGTGCCCTGTGGGTCCATCACACACAGATACATTTCCTCCTGGGATTGTTCAGATGGTTTAAATGATTGTTTGATTGTTCAAAAGGTTCAACTGCCCCTCTGTGTATGTGACGTGCATGAGACCCTACACTTTATTTAATCCCATCCTCTCTGCCCTGCTTGCTCAAATTATCTCAGCCCTATCTGTGTTGTCTTCCTACTTGTTGAAATGATCCTAAACCTCACCTGAGGTGTCTGCCTCGGGAGGAATTTGTGGGTGCTTGCGGGCACACTCAGCTCTCCGTGTGGTATAAATGCGGATGTATTCATGGTTATGTACAGCTGCAGTCACCTTTGTGTCTGGTGTGGGGAGACAGAAGGATCAGTAGGTAGTTAGCATGCAGTCAAGAAGTCCTGCCTCTGCCAAACCAAATACTAAGGGGGAAATCCCAGGGAGCTTACTAAAATCCCAGTTTCCCTCCTTGTTATTCCTACAGTTTTCTGTGCCTTAATGTAAGTGACAAATGGTATCAGACACCTGGAATCTGCCTGTGTGTAGTGGTTATTAGAAGCTGTTTTGCAGTGTCATGTACAAGATGCCCCAGAGTGCCTCACGTGAATAGAAGAGCTAGAATGCATTTTGCTGCTTTGCCAGCTGGGCTCAGGGTGATCCCTCAAGACTTGAGGACCTCTGTCAGTGCACTGTGGTAAAAGTCACGACAAGCCTCCAATATTTCTGGCCCCACTTGCTGTCATTGTAAGCTGGAATGACTCCATGGAGGATGTTGAATCTGTACCCACGCAGGATTTATTTGGTCATTTATTTCTCCAATTTGAATCATATTTTTGGCCATCTAAGAGCATTATTACCATTTCCATCATCTTCCTTCCTAGAATAGAGGTAGTTACACAGTTTGGGAGCCAAGCTGAATATTTTCATGGCATCTGTGCCAGGTCATAGTAGAGCTCTCTCAAGAACCACAATCACATAATAGTAGGGGTTGGAAGGGACCTCTGGAGCTCATCGAGTCCAACCCCCCTGCCAGAGCAGGGTCACCCAGGTCAGCCTACACTGCAACAGATCCAGAGAGTCTCCAGAGAAGGAGACTGCACAACCTCTCGGGGCAGCCTGTGACAGGCTCAAGCTCCATCATAGCAAAGAAGTTTCTCCTCCTGTTGAGGTGGAACTTCCTCTGTTCCAGTTTGTGCCCATTGCCCCTTGTCCTATCCCAGGGCACCACTGAAAAGAGCCTGGCCCCTTCCCCTTGACACCCCCCTGCAGGTATTTATAAGCACTAATAAGATCCCCTCTCAGTCTTCTCTTCTCCAGGCTGAACAGTCCCAGGTCTCAGCCTTTACTGGGAGGAGAGATGCTCCAGGCCCCTCATCATCTTTGTAGCCTCTCCTGGACTCTCTCCAGTATTTCCCTGTCTCTCCTGAACTGGGAAGCCCACATATAATGCTTTGGCATATGAAGCCTTACACATCAGCAGTCTAAAATCTCATGTAGCACTAACAATGAATTGAAATTTGGAGCCAAGAACTTTCCTCACACATACTTTGTGTATTCAGACCTTGATTGAGTGGAATGCTGAAGCTCATCTGCACGTTTAAACTTTGGCACACTTAGCTACTCCTGTGGACTTCAGATTTTGATGTCCATGGCTTTACAAGCCTGAATTTAAATTCTTTTTTTTTTCTGCTGAACTTTATGAACTCTGAATTAATTGCCATAAAGTACTTTTCATTTATTTTACAAGCATTGCTAGAGTCAATATTGAGAAGCACACTGTTTCTTCCATATCTTATGGATCTTTTGACATGGGTACAAATATTTCATCATTCTTACAGCTTCACCTGCCAATGTGCACTGTTGAGAAGCTTTAATACTTTCATTAGTTCCTTTGATCATATCAGCGAGGGCCTTCTTGTTATTCTGAAATCCATACATTAGAAAAAATGCAGATTAAAAACCTTGCTGCCATAGTGCTTGTTTGCAGTTTGCTTCAGAGCAGAGCTTCAAAGCTCTGAAGGGGGAATTAAACCCTTTGAATGCAAAATAAAATTAAACTATGCATATTCAGTGTAATAAAATGCATGTCAGAGACCAGTACCCAGAAGAAATTGCCAGGTAGACTTTGTAGTCATGGCCAAAGCAGAGGTATTTTTGCAGTGGGGTTTTGAGTAGGTGTTTATATGTCTTTTGTTCAGGGAACTTCCGCTATTGAAATCTGCTTTGACAAAAATCCTGACTTGCAGACTCATCCAGGAGAAAACCAAAGTTAAATAAAGGGAGAGACAAGTCAGAAATAGTAATAGTTGTATCTGTTGAAAAGCACATTTTTCCCTAATGTGGACTTACAGTCTTTTTTGCTGCTGAACTTCAGCTGAATGCTCAGTTTGGGAGTATTTCCAGCTCATTCAAATACAAACACACTGGCAGCAGAACTGGCCTCAGGAAGAGCCGTGCTCATTAATAAGCATTTTCAGGACTTCACCCTTGACTATAAATCACGTCAGGTTTTTCTCCAAATTAGCTATAATAAGTAAAATTGTATGTAACCCTGCGTTCTAGGCTAGTAACATCTTGTGCATCACCATCTCATCTCATTGACTTTTCTAGGCCCACTATTTCTTTGGGCTGTGGTTAATCTGTAAGCACCATCCTTACAGGATGTCTTGGGGAAGAAGGGTCTTTTAGATTTTCCTCCTCTGGGAACTGAAGTAACATCCTGAATTTATATGCTGAACAGCAGCTACTACAGATAGCCAGCCCCAGTGTAGCTACTTGGGGATGCAGGTACTGGGACTAACCAAGCCTGCTGTGTTCAGCCTGGTCATCGGGTCATGGCTGACTCAGATTTTTATGAAGGATATACAGGTGAGAGGGAAGATACTGCACGTCTGTGTCTTCCTGAAGTCTGCTTGAAAGGAATTGACTTGCTGTGTGTTTCCTTTCGGACAGCATCGACTGTGCTGGGATCTTGAAGCTCCGGAACTCTGACATTGAGCTGCGCAAGGGAGAGACGGACATCGGTCGGAAGAACACGCGCGTGCGGCTGGTCTTCAGGGTTCATATCCCACAGGCCAATGGCAGGACCCTCTCCTTGCAAGTAGCCTCCAACCCCATCGAGTGCTGTAAGTAGCAACAAACGTCCTTCTCTGGCTGGGATATTGTGCCACCCCACACGCAATTCTTTGTCCATTAACATGCCCTGTATTGGTTTTGCCTTACCTGCCTAGTCTTAATCTGCTTTCCAGAAGCATGTGGTTTTTATTAAAGTCAGAGTATCTCTGGCTTAGAAAAAAATGTGTAGCGTTGTGCATTTGTTTCTGTAATAAGTAATGCACTCAAAACAAAAGCAGAGTGCACTTAAACTAGTAGTAGGCCTGGGAGCAACAAGGTTGGTTTTTGGTGACTCCCTGTCACACAGGTAACTGCTGTAGGAGCTTTGGAAAACAGCTGTTGTGTCCTAGTCACTCTCCCCTTCAGAAAGCAAAAACCAGCAACCCCTCTGATAAGGAGGCAGCAGTACAGCAGAGCTGGCACCCTGGCACAAGCTGTCTGTGGCTTCAGAAAACCTCCAGAAAGCAGATTCCTGCACTGGGGTCTCTTTGAACAGATTGCTTCTTATCAGATACACTGGAGCACCCTCCAGACACCTGGATCGTTCTTGCTCCATAAGCCTCATCTGCTTCCCACACACAAAACGAAACCTATTTGCTTTTTGTTGCTTTTACATTCCAACATAAGTGGTGGAAATGGAATTTCACTCTAACTCCCAGTGCTGGTTTGGTCGGCTGGATGGACTGAAACAGTTTTTTTGATGTTTTGTTGGATTCCACAGGGTGGATCTTTCTGATGCTGACAGTGTAGGGAGTAATTTAACATCTGGTGGGTATGTGGGAGGTGAAGCCTGTGGGTGGGGAGCAGAGGGGATGGGAGGAAGGCTGGACCATCCCTATCTCCTTGCACGGTGGAGGGTCGTGTCCACACTTGTCCCTGCATCAGTGCCAGGCTGGATCCCGTGCTGTGTCTGGCAGGTCCTGGAATGTGTTATTTGATTTGTTAACATTTGATCTCTTGGAGGCATGGTGCTTTTTCAGGGATCATTGTAGAGAGGCTTCAGGAGAGACCATCTCTGCATCCTCTTGCAGAAGCAGTGGCTTTCAGACCAGTGACTCCATCCTGTTGCCCAGGGTAGCACCACTGCCACTCTGGTCATCCGAGTCTGCAGGAGAGGCAGACGTTGCAGGAAAGGGCAGCACTGTTAGACCAACAGTGACAGCTTCCCTCCTTCACTGTTGTTCATTTAAATAAGCAAATGAGCATTACCAGCAGGAAGGGAGTTACATTAAGATAAACCGATGCTATTTATGAACAATAGCAGAACCTGCTTACCTATTGGAGGTAGACTTGCATGGAGCCCTGTCTCCTGTCCAGGATCTATATGAAATTAATAATTTTCCCTTTGTTTCTTATTCAAGGGCAAGTTCTAGGCTAACAGGCAAAACAAAAAGTGTGAGGAGTCATTGTTTATTCTTGCTCCCATTGAAGTTGGTGAGAGCATTTCAGTTGCTGTGTAGCAGGATAAGGCTCAACTTGAATACATCCTGAACTGGTCTCTGCAGAGGTGCCAAGCTCAGGAAGCCACTAAATATGAAGCCAGTTGGATCTGTATCAGTGTTCTGCAGTTTTGAGGGTTGTGTAATAGGCAGAAGTGTGTTACATGCCTCCTGAAAGGAGAAGAAAATGAGAAAAAGTGTTACTTCCAGTGCAGAATGTGAAATAAGCTGGTGCCAAAAACTTCATGCATCTCATGTGGCACCAGGAGGAACCTTGTAATCTGGATAAAATGTCACGTCATCCCTTGAAGCACAGCCACACTCAACTACGTGTCCCCGTTGGGGGGCTAAAATAGGTGCCATGGGAATATCGGGTTCTGTTCGCATGGACTCACGTGAGCTTTGGCACTCAGGTTCTGATGGAAATACGCTCTCGGAACGATGAGCTTCTGCTGGATCGTGGATCCTGTGGCGGCTGCTGCAAGAGACAGTACAGGGCATAGTGACTGAAACACTCTTTGGACATGGATGGTTGATTGTCAGAGGTTTCTTTTAAACACACGGAAAATATATTATAGATAACATAAGAGAAAATGATTTAAAATAAATGCATTTAAAAAACCAAAAACAACAACAAACTTTTTGGTCTAGTACAGGTCAAGCTGAGTTTTAAAACATCTTGTTCTTTTGTGAGCTTCTTGAATGTGTACTGCTGTGTTTAATAATGTCATTATTTATGATCAAGGCACTTGAAAACCAACCACGTTTCTTGCAAATCAGGCCTTTTATATAAAACTCAGCTTATCATGGAAGGGTAAGCATTAAGTTACTTACTAATGCAGTTATTTACTTCTTTTTACATATGTTTGTGATTGCCTTTTTTTTTTCTTCTTTAATTCTTAATCTTTATAACTCTCCAGCTCAGAGATCAGCCCAAGAACTGCCTCTGGTGGAGAAGCAAAGTACTGACAGCTTTCCTGTTATTGGAGGGAAAAAAATGATACTGACTGGCCATAACTTTCTGCAAGACTCTAAAGTCATCTTTGTGGAGAAAGCGCCAGGTATGTTTCTTCAATCTAGACTCTGGTCTGCCTTTCTTTCCTCTGATTTAAAATCTCTTCCAAAGCATAAAAGCATAAATACGGTAATGACATTTTCTTCTGCACATAATACGTTTTCCATGTCACTAGGCAAAGCTGTGAAAGTGATCTGAGCCGTGCCTAACGCTGAGCTTTCCCACTGTGGCAGGTGTAGTTACACGTAGACAATAGCGACATTGAGAGTCAACCTTTGGCATTTGCTTGTGCAGTAAACGGGGCTGTAGCGGGAGGACCTGCGGAAGGTGTGTGTTTGTCCCCAGCTTGTGTGTCCCTGTAGAGCCTGCATCGTGTTGAGCCTTTCTGTAACTTGCAGAAGAGGGAGCGATGCTGCTGGGGGTGTCTCTGTGCACCCGTGTCTCCGGTGCCAGTCAAGGCCGGTGACATTTCCGAGCTGCTGGCTGAGGAGGGCTTGCAGCACACAGCACACGCTCATTTGAAGGACGTGTTTGTGTTTAGCTTGAGGATTAGGGGTGGGCTGAACATGGCTACCCCTGCACGTGATGCTGCTCCTGGGGTGCCCTGGGGAAGGGTCTCAGGCTGGGCTGAAGGAGGACAGGCGGCAGGGGTGGGAGCTGGGGCTGGAGCAGGGGGTACCTGCGGGGCCGGTGGGTGCCTGCGGGAGCTGGGGGGCACAGAGTGACGGTGCATAACACACACAGATGCCCCCACGGGAAAAGGCAGTGGGAGTGGAGCTGAGTCAAATTCAGGCTGCGAGATCATTAAGGGGAGTTTTGAGTCTTGTTTTGGAAAGGGTTTCCGTGGTGCTGGCACAAGCCACGGATGCCTCAGCTGCCGGCTAAACGCCCCTGACCCCCCCCTTCCCCCAACTTTAAACAGTCTTGGGCACTCCTCAGGCTGCCAGCCCAGACTTTGACACTGTGCCTTGTTTAACTCTTCGTGTCCCTGAGGTTCCCACAATATTCTCCTACCTGCAGCTTCCCGTGCCGCTGGCGTGGCCACGGGCAGGGATGGCAGGACGAGCAGAGGAAGCTCTGGAGGCGAAGCCATCCGAGTCTTTGGGCACAGTGGGCTCAGGGGAAGAGCAGAAGACTTCTCTGAAGTTCCCAAGCAGAGTCCTGGGTTGGTGAGGTTTAAGACTCTGAAGGTGCACATGGAGTGGAGATAATGCCCCATTTCTGCAGCCAGAGCCACTTAGAGCTGCTCCTGTGACCCCCAAGTGCTGCAGTGCATGCAGTCGGGCCGTGGCTGGGCGATGAGCAGCGTAGCCTTTCTGTTTATTAAGAAAGTTTAAAAAAAAAGGAAAAAAGGGGGTATTGCAATTTTAAAAACCTGACCTCTGCTCTTTGCATAGTGTGAGGGGAGGGAAGAACGTGACCATCTATATTTAAACTTCCTTTACTGCACAGAAGTGGGTTAGTGTGACATGTCAAGAGCAGAGTCCTTGATCTGAATCATTACAGGGAGGAAACCACATTAAAGGGTGCTTTCCTTCATACGTATTTTCTGTCCTCTTCCTTTATTAAATTGGAGGAATTCTGAAGTATGACATGCCAAGGAATTCTGATGGTGATGCTGCTCACCCACCAGCAAGTACCACAGTGCGGATCTGAACACTCTCCCTTAGCAGGAGGTGCAACAAAAGCAGGATGTTCACCATAGAGCCTTAAATTACAAAAATGCAAGCCAAGGCCAGCCTTGGACTTCTTAACCAGACAGGTACTTCCCTTGAGCAAAAGAGATATGAAGCTGTACAAAGACAGCACAGAGATAGAAAATAATTTGTATAAGCAACACTTTTTAAACACTGTGAGAGACGAAGGAAGGTTCTGCTGCACGCTGGCTGAGTTGATGAGGAAGAAAATGACCAAAAGTCCTTGCCTGTCACCCTGAAAAACTCCAGGGGTGAACTCCTTGGGTGTGTGAGTCGGCAGGATGCACCAGTGCAGGATTGTCCTTCGCATGTGAAAGCACTGCCAGAGATCCCCCAGCCCCCTTCCCTGTGGCACGGAGTCAGGAGCAGTGAGCTGCTGTCATTGAAGAGAAATCAAGATCATTAAGCCAATGTTGAAAGATGTGATCTGAAGCTGTCCCGCCTGGTTTTAGTAGTCTCATGGTGGAGGTGTTGAGGTCGCAGGGCAGTACTGCCTCATGGATATAACACTGCCGGGGCCAAGCCTTTGGAGCTGAGGGTGTTCAGCACCTCCAGGAGCTGCACTCGTGCGGCTCGGGATGGCACACGAAAAGCAAAGCTGGGGCTGGGCCAGGCCGAGAACTTTCTAGGTCATCCGCGGGGGGTTGTGCCCCGTGTCGCCTGACTCAACTGGATGCATCAGTGTCTGAGCAGCAGGCTGCTCCAACTCAGTTTTTAAGCAATCACTGCATTTAACGTCACTGAACAAGCGTTCCCAGCCTTCACTGCTGTAAATCGCCACGCCGTGTTTCTTGCCCTTGCAGCTCTTGCACATCTATGAAAGTAGGTCAAGAGAGGGAACACCAGCGTAGTGTCTCCTTCTCTTAGAAAGCTGGTTATGAACTTTTGTGATTAGCTGGAGACATTCATTAGTTTTGCTGCTGTTACTGCTTTTGTTTTTGAATTCAGAATGTTAATCACGTTCCTAGTGGGTAGCAGCCAAACACGGCTATTACAGAGTAGGAGATCACAGGGATCGTTGCACTCAGAAAGAGAACGAGTCTTTTATATGGAATTAAATATTGTACTACATGAGCTCATGTCTTCAGTCCTCACTTGAGCAGAGTCTCCAGGCCAGGAGGCAGTCTCTGGGAGCTCATTGAATTCCTGCTAGTCTGCATACTTAATTGGTTAATGCAGAGAGTTTGAGAACACTTTTTGTTTGCCTTTTTTTTCTTCTTCTTGTTTCTTTGGTTTTTTTTTTGTTTCTTTGGTGTTGTTTGTTTGTTGTTTTGTTGTTGTTGATTGGTTGGTTTTTTGTTTTGATTTGGGTTTGGTGGTTTTTATGTTTGTTTGTGGGGGTCGTTTTGGTTTCTTTTTGGTATTTTTTTCTTTTCCCCTTCTTACTGACTAATTTCTTAAAGTCTGCGGAGTTCATTGTGGTCCGCTGATTTCCACGCACCGAGTCCTAACCTCTCCATCTTCAGGCCTGGCCCTCAGCTGTTGTAGTCTCTGGAGGAATGGCATTATCCTGCCTTCTTGTGCGGGGAGACTGTCTGAGCAGTGACTCATACAAGAGGGAATCCCTGAAGAATGATCAAATCAATCCTCCAGCCAGGGAGGCAGCAGCTTGGTGCTTTCATCTTAACCCCTGACTGCCTGGTTTTCAGCTGAGAAGTGCATGAAACAGCAAAAGTATGCTTTACAGTCCTGCAAGACTCTGTTGTGTCTGGCAGAGGAGGAGCAAGGCAGCTGAGGGATGAAGGCAAGGCACACTCACTGGAAGGACTGTGGGAGGAGCGCTGTGAGGACTCTGAAAGGAGAACCCCTCACAGTGTGGTTCAGCAGTCAGGCAGAAGGCACCTCTTCAGATAAATAATGAGTCTGTTCAGAAGTGAACTAAAATTTGATCAAAGCTTTTACAGTACGGTAAAAGAAGTCTTGTGTGTTGAGTCCTTGTTTGATGGGATTTTGGTCAATGTTTTATTGCTTGCACATCAGACTGTGTTTTCTAGTGATGAATGATGGTATCAAACAACCATCCAAGAAACCTAGTAGGAGTAAAAATGTGAATGCTGACTGTGCCTTGGGAGGCTCACTTTAAATACAGAATTCCCTTAGACTTGGGAGTCCCACAATGGCTTTGTCTCTTACAAATGATACTAACACTTGGTTTTCTTACCTCCTTCACTTTCTGCCTTTGTAGTTATGCTTTTCTCTTTCGGAGTTTCAGAAGGGTCTTGTGAGTCTGCATGTCCTGGTTGTTGGGTGCTCAGTTTAGGATGTCCAATACCAATCTGGTTTTCACCAGAAGAATTAGCATTTCCCAAAATACAAAGAAGTCTGCAACTTGCTATCAGCCAGGAAAATCAATGTCTGTTTGCTGTTGTTCTCTGTGGAGATGAAGTGTGTGGTTTAGTTACAAAACAACATGAAATGAAGATTATGTTTCTTAGTTATGGGATGAGGTGTTTGGCTAGGAGGGAGAAAATGTTTCCTGTCTGATGTTTCTCTGCAAGAAGAGGGATTGAGATCTGGAATGATAATAAAAGACACTGATTTATTTACTTCTCTTTTTGAAACATTTTCATTTCTGGACTACAAATGTACCAGGGAACAAAAATCTTAGGGAGTCTCAGAAAATGCAGAGGTGCTTGGAGACTATGCTTTGAGGACTGTATATCTGTCAGCTACCTGGTTTTGGGCAAACACTGTATTTCTTTTCAAAGCTAGTTTTTTGAGGGTAATTTGAGTTACTGAACACAAAGCAGCACAAAAGCCTCACAGAAATGACCAGACTGCTGGCTCCTCGTTTATCAGATTATGATTAGTGATCCGTAGAAATAAGTGTGGTTGAAAAATCCTAGCTTCTCTTCACTCAGGTCACAAAACGTAACTTGTAACCGAAAAGGGAAAACTCACTGATGAGACATAAAGCCAATATACAGAGCACCAAAGCACAAGAAGGTTAAGGGTATGTCTTCTTGGAACGCTCTAGGGCATTGTGGTGTTGCCTGTGTTATTTGGAGATTTTAAAAGGGTCTCTCACTAAAATCCAAACGAGTTAATCTACCCCAAAATTGCTTTTTGCTCAAAAATTGGTCCTTGCTCCTGTAGCTAGAATGGTCTTAGCACTGGAACCAGCTCAGATATTTCTGGACTTCACAGATTTGGCCAAGTCTTGACACAAATAAGAGATCGGGTTAAACTAACTGAAATCTTCATTGTTAGCAAGCTGTGATCTATGGGAAAAAAAGGATATTTGGTGTATTGTTATTAATTGTAGAATCACAGAATTGTTTTGATTGGAAAAGACCTTCAAGATCAGAGTCCAACCGTCAACCTAATACCGACAAGCCCACCACTAAACCATGTCCTTCAGCACCTCATCTACATGCTTTAAATGCTTCCAGGGATGGTGACTCCACCACCTCCCTGGGCAGCCTGTTGCACCACTAGCAGCCCTTTCAGTGAAGAAGTTTTTCCTAATATCCAACCAAACCCTCCCCGGGCACAACTTGAAGCCATTTTCTTTTGCCCTATCATTTGTCACTTGTGAGAAACACCAACACCCACCTCTCTACAACCTTTTCTCAGATAGTTGTCGAAAGCAAGAAGGTCTCCCTTGAGCCTCCTCTTCTCCAGACTAAACAGCCCCAGCTCCCTCAGCTGCTCCTCATAACACTTGTTCTCCAGACCCCTCACCAGCTCCATTGCCCTTCTTTGGACAAGCTCCAGAATGTGTCTTTCCCTGAGTTAGTTAAGAGCTCCAAACCCATTTGTTTGGTTCTCTGCTTAGTGACCAGAGCTCAAGGCAAGAGCTTCAAAGAGCAAAACAGCAGAAATGTAACACCCAACTTCAGTACAGAATAGTTTCTCAAATAACACTGACTTTGAAATTCTGACTCTGGGCTGTTAATGTTCAGGGCCATTTTGTCCTGGCTCAGGGCCCACATTTGAGCTTCCTTGTGGCAGATGGCCCTCCCTGAAGATGCATCACTCTCTTTGATGGACGTTGAGAGAGTTCACAATTTGTAACGCTGTATCCCTGAGTAACTCCAGGCTTATGGATGCAATGGTTTTGAAGGTGTTGTTAATTAGCCTTCAAAGCAACAGTGCTCCTAGCACCTACACATTCTGTAACCTAAATGCATAATATCCTCAGCACTGTGCCCGAAGCCTTTGAATCTCAAGTTCCTGAAAGAGAAATCAACAGCACCTAACCAGCATTTCCTCCAGGAATTTTTCTCTTTTTTGGATATTTTGAAACTGTTAAAAGAGTTTTTCAGATTTAGTTATTGCTTCAAACTGTTCATTCTGCTGTTATTTTTATTTTGTTACATGGCTTTTTCTGTCAAAACTGTTTCTTTTCCCTGCTGGAATAGATTTTGCTCTTAGAACGTGAAGGCGCTGACGTGGCATGGTAATAGTTATACTAGAGCAGATGAAAGAGAGCTGGGTAAAATCACCACATTTTTTTGCTGTACATGCCAATGGAAATCACACTTTTCTGTAAGTATTTCAGATGGGAAAACTTACTGTGTGCCTACTGCTAGACGTGTGGTCAAGCTTGGTCAGCCCGATGTTTGCACAAAGTAAATGTGATATGGAAAAGAAGGAAACTGGATGAATTTAAGTGTCCACTCCAGCATTTTCACAGGTTTTTTGTTCCTCTCAAATTTCACTGTCTCTGGCAAAGATTAGAATCAATCAGTTGCTGCTTGAAGGTACAAATGTCAGTCTGAGAAATTCAGTTCTGAGGAAAATCAGTATGAGGAAAAGTTCCCTTGTTGTATGGCAGGTAACTCAAGGGCAGTGGTTTTGCTTCAGGAGAACTTATAGAAAGTTCTGGAAAAATGATACATTAATGAAACATTCGAATAGCATGTGGATAAAAGGGATGCACTGAGGAAGCACGTGGGCTTTTTGGTTTGACTCAGCTACACGTTGGAGCTCAGGGTTTGGAGTCTGTTTTGACGTGATGTGATGGGGAGATGGGTGACCTGAGTCTTGGCAGGGCTCCATTTGGTAAAAGATCTTACATTCTCAGAGATCTTTCCATTGCTCTTTCCATTGCCAGTAGCAGTCACAGTTTGGGGGGCAACTGGCCAAAAAGGGGTCATGTTTCACCCTGGTAATCATACTGTAGCTCACATAATAAATAAGCAAGTCACAAAACTCCCTTTTCCCCTTTAGTCAGATGGACGGATACTAGATAATTTTGTCTTTATCTGTCTGTTTACCCAAGCTCACGACACACGTTCCAGTTGGCAGTGAGCAGTTGCACACTGACTCATGCGCAGTGAGGTTAAAAATTCTGGAAACTAGATAAACTGGAAACTTCAAAGGCATAGAAGCACAGAGTTCATGTGAAGGTCACTTGAACCTGTTTCCTAGAGATGTATTGATAGCTGAAGGGGTTTCTGGCCACTGCCCAGAAATAGATATCCTTGGGCTAATAGTGTCATCAAATGGTGGAGTCATTTGATGGTGGAACCCTTCCACACACACGCAGGAGCAGTGATGTAGCTTGTAGGAAATGTCAGCACGTTTCAGTTTTTCCTGGCTGTTTAGTCTCGGGAATGGTGAAGACAGCAGCCATACACGTGAGATGGTATCAGTAGCAACAAGCCTCATCCAGGGTGTTGTTCCTACAGTGAAGAACAAGATCAGTCAATCAGAGATACTTACAATGGACAACAGAGAAATAAGGAATAACCATACAGTCTCTAGTTAAAAGTCACTTGTCTGAATAATCCTGTAAATTTTCAATTGTTACAGAAACTCTGACTGAATGTTTGAAGTTTATTCTTCCGTGCCTTTGCCAGACTGGATCTGTGCAATCAAAGCTTTGTGTGAACTTCTATAACTGGCACAAGATTTCAGATAGTTTTTGCTGGTACTCTCCCAGTAGGACCCTCTGTCCCAACACAAGAATTCACAACTACCAGAAAGTTGAGAGTCTAATGAAGCAATCAATGCCTAATGACAGCAGAGGAGAGGAGCATGGTGAATTGACCTTGGCTGGCTGCCAGGATCCCACCAAGCTGCTCTCTCACTCCCTTTCCTCAGCAGGACACGGGGGAGAAAATAAGATGAAAAAGCTCACAGATCAAGATGCAGACAGAGCGATTGCAAACCAATTACTGTTGCAGGTGAAACAGACTCCACCTGGGGAGCAGCAGGTCCATCTTGGAGACCGGTGGAGTTGGGTCTCTGTGACATGGGGACAGCTTCTGGCATCTTTTCAGAGAGGCCACCCCTGAAGCCCCATTGCGACAAAAAGTTTTCCATGTAAACCAAGACAAGGAGATACCTCCATAGTACTTATTTTTTTGAGGGATCATCTATGTCTTTTGGACAAGAACAGCTCGTTGTCTCCTGACATTGTTAAGTGGTGGTTCTTGTCCCAGGTGGGCATCACAGGGCAAGTGGGGAGAGCTGAGGGAAGAGGAACATGTTCCTTTTAGGTCTGTTGAGAGAGTAAGATTACACCTTCAAGAGCAATGTTGGAGAAAGTACACTGACATTTAAGAGAGGACTAGAGAGATAAGACATTTCCAACGTGTGCCTTGTTGCAGGGAAGCTGCTGCAAGGCAGGTAATCAGAGGAGAGAAGGAGGGACCTCTAAGATTGAGCCCAACCTCCTTGGACAAGAGAAGGGACATGAAGGGGACAATGAGGTGGGGGGGCAGGAAGGGAAAGTCATTCAAAAGCTTAATGTTTAGACTCTGCTAAAAAGGTTATGAGGGGTTGCCATAATGGGATAGCTCTGGAGGATGAGAAGTTGTGGACACAGAGGTAAAATGAAGAGTTTGTGACATAAAAAAATCATCAAGGAGGAAGAATTGAAAGCATTCGGATCAAACTTGCATCTTAAAATGAGAAAGAGGTAGGAGTAGCTGTAGCAGAAGTGGTGGTGTTGGCATCAAGCAGAGAAGCAGAGGAAAAGAATTGTTCATGGAAGGAAAATTTGGAACTTGGTTTAAACCGACTGTGAGATTTGTTACTCCAGTAGTCCCGTAGAAAATATGAGACCGATTAAACTGAAGAAGATGGACGAGGAATATTTTACTTCGTTTCAGCTGCAAAGTCACAAGTTTAGCCTACTAGAGGTTCCCAGAGGAAAGTAAAATCGTGAAGACAAGGAGATGACATGAATGTAACCAGAGTATTGTCCTGACTGCTAGAGAGTAGCTGTGCTGGGTGTGCTTGGTTCGACCTGCCTGCTCTAGAGAGATTTTGCAGGGATGTCAAACTAGAGTTTTACTTGGACATTGAGTGTCTTAGACCTGGAAGTATTGAGAGTTGTTAAATAAAACCTCAGACCAATGGTAATTTGAATAGGGGGAGGTGCCAGAGAGCACAAATTGCATAACCAGCTTCCATTCTGCTGAAAATAGGATCTGGCAGGACCTTCCAATGGTTTTGGCTCAAAACGAAGCCCAATCAGTCAGTTGCCAGCACAGTGCCTCCTTTTAATTACCTGGACTAAAATTACAGGGTTTTTTGCAGACACTTGAACTAAGAATAATTAAGACTGTTAGACATACTGTGATAAAAGCAGCTAAAAAGGCTACTGTTCAGGCAGAGTGAGTCCCTCAGTTTTTGGCTTGCCCAACTGAGCAACCAGAGAGGAAGCGCATGTCTGGCACAGATGCCAAAGGACTGTGAGATACAGTTTGTACTGCATTTTTATCACCTGGTTGCTGCATGATTTTTTTATTATTATTTTTTTTGTTGTTGTTAATTTAAGGTAAAAAGTAACTTGAGAACATCATATACATGCCAGACACACCTAAGTCTACATAATATTCAGCTTAATACTGCAAAAATGTATAGCTGAAGAAATGAGAAAAGTACATATGCTGCAAAAAAAATGCTCTTGAGGAGACACAAATAGAGCAGCTTTGATGTGGAAATACAAATAGGTCAGTTATGCATGGATCCTGCTGCGCATGGACTGGTGTGTGCCAGAAGACATGCCAGGGATGGGGAACGAAGCCATGGGGGAAGTATTTGTAACAGGACAATAGGCTGTAAGGAGGGCAAAAGAACAGCTGGGGGTCTTCCTGGCAAGGAAGAGGGAAATAAAGTAGGTGCAGATCAGACCAGCCATGTGGTCTCATAGCAAAAGCAGTGGAAGAGCAAAGGGGAGATCAGGGTGGCTGGAGAGGCAAACTGGGACCAGTTGTTGGGCAGCAGGCAGGCCATGGCACCAACAGGAGCAGTGGCAGGAGGTGGAGCTGCTCTGCAGGTGCTCTGGGCACACACACAGCCAGGAGGCATCTCACTCCTCACAGAGCCCTAAGAGACAGCAGATCTCAGGAGAATGAAATGCCACTGAGGTGGTCAAAAGAAAGGTTCTGGCCATTTCCATTGCAGATACTTAATTTCTGCTCCCTCTGCATTTCTGAGTGTTTTCTTGCTCTCTTCCTGCCCTATCTTCCCTGTGCATCCCATGGCAAACGGCTTGGCTGGTGTGGGTTCATGCGTAGAGCCTGTTCCACGTAAATGTCTTCAGAAAGTGCATGGATGTGTAGACAAGGGCACAGACTCCCACCCACAGAGTATTGGGCTTGCTGGTGTCCAGCTGGAGAAATGTTGTTCTCAGCAAGATGGCTGGAAGATCAGCCTAGAAAAGTGCCACGGCTCCTTGTGGCATCTCCAGGTCCAAAAGGCTGCTGCTCTGGGGTGAAATGTGGCACTAGTACAGCCAAGCCAATGCATATCTGCCAGCAGGTGAGACAGTGCCAGTGGGTCATGCTCAGCAGGGGCATGGGGAGCATTCTTCTCCAAGCAAGAGCCACCTCTTTGCCTCTTTCATTGCCAGCCCAGGCGCAGACCTCACCCAACCTGTGCTTTGCGTGGAGACTGAGAGCATCTCTGCACAAAACTGGATGACACTAAGATTAAGACTTTGCCTTAATCTTCATCCTCTTCTCTGTCTGGAAACACTGTCCCTTCCTTCTGAACATGTTCACAGATCAGTCCACTCAGCACTGTGAGTGTACTTCCCAGGGAAAAGGGGTTGGGGTGAAAATTGAAAACTTGCAAATCCTTGGCTCTTAAGGGATTTGAATATGCATTATGCAGGCTGAGTGGGAAGGCAGACAGCCTTTGCAGAACACCTCACGACTACACTCTGTAATCATTCTGCATTCCATCTCTGCCCTGACTGTTGTGGACACGTTACAGTAGTCTGGGCTGTAATACAGGCGTTATTGTTTAGGGCGATCTCACAACATATGAATTGAGTAGGGAGCTCCTCTGGGAGGGTCGAGCTAGTTTCACCATCTTACTTGCAATGTAGGAATATAAATGCAGGTTTACAGTCCAGCCAGTGCAGTCAAACTCTACTGAACCACAGGCTAGAAAAGTGTAAAATATACACCGTGTCCAGGCAGTGAAATCCTAGACAATGTCTGTTCTTCTTGTATCTCAAGTGAACACAGGACTAGTAAAGACTATAGACTCTTTTTTCTTTCTGCAGTAAAGTAAAATCACACAGATACATCTGAACGCTCCCATTATGCCTGTTTGATAGAGGCAAGGTTTAAGTGTTTGCCAGATGTGATACCCCCCTGAGTTTCCAGTCTTGGAGTTTGTTTGGGGCTGTCTCTTCTTTCCCCTTTCAGCCCTCTGTTGTTCTGTTATCACATCGACACTCGTGGTTTGGCTCTTGGGAGCTTGGGGACCCCTGGCACTGTGCTTGCAGTTCCCTGGGGTACAAAGGTAAACCCAACTCTGGCAACTCTGAGGGATCTGGCCTGATGGGCAGAGAGAAAAGGGTAAAAAAAAATATCTTTGGAAAGTCTTTACAGCTCTTTGTGTAGCTCTTCCATAAAGAAAATCCATGCGTTGGGTCTCCGCTAGACTTTGTGTGCGAAGAGCGATGCCACTAGATTTGCACAAGTACATTTTAGCGCTGCTTCTGTGTTAAAACAGGCCTCTTACAGGGCCTTTTTATGTGGAAATCTTGTAGCTGGGTGTGGTGGGGAAGCCGTTCAGTGACTCATACTGCAGGGAATTCCCTGATGAATTAGAGTATTTTTATTTCTGAACTTGTGCGCAGTTTCCTTTAACGCCGGAGCAAGCGGCTGATAAGAGCAGACTACAAAGGCCCATTCACCATTCAGCCACCACCTATTAAAACGGGGTGTTTATACTTTGCAAAGCTGCAAATCCCCCCCACATGCTGCAGCAGGTTCATAGTATTTTCATCATTAGCAAATCCCAGGGGCTCCCAGTGTCACTGGGGGGGGAGGGGGAAAGGCCGAAGTGGCTGGTGGTGAAGTGCACCCAAAAGTGGGGTGACTATAAATAACAGGGATCGGGCTGTAAATGTCAGGCTTCCTCACAGAATGTGGTGCCTTCAGCTGATGGCCACCTGTCAGTGCAGCATCGAGCTTGGGCACGCCTGGGGAGCCCGTATAAAAGGGGGGATTTCTCACTCCCCTGGAACCCCTGCTCTCCAGAGCTGCCTCTTCCAAGGAGGGTTCCAGGGTCCTTCTTCCAGCCCTTGGCTCTGGTCCTCAGGTGAAATCTTGGCTTTGTCG
>VWZY01012112.1:63917-100225 GCA_013399075.1 Chloroceryle aenea
TTTTAGCCTTTTTAAAAAATTATTATTACTATTTTTATTTTGTGAAAAAAAACAAACCACAAAATAAACCAAACCCAGTACAATACCTTGACACAACTTTGTAGCTATATAAAGAGATGTCTTTCTGTTTAAAATATTGCACTATAAATCTTGAAAAGGCCAAAAGAAATCCAGGCATTGGGTTTAGAGAAGACACTTCTTTTTACTTGGTAAAAGTAAATAGCGAAATGAAAAGGAATGAAATAAGACCTTTAGAAAAGCCCCTTTCTCCCTTTTTCCTGCCTCCTTTCTCCTCTCCTTCCTCTCCTGCCTCCGTCTCCCCCCACCCTGTATAACAACTGCCCATTTGGGTACGGTAATTCCAGAGAGTAAACTTTAACGGGAATGCCTGAAATGTGTCTGCTTCAGCTTTGTGTTATGTCTGTAATTTGAATTATTTGCATTTTGGAAAGGTATAAATTGCTCTGGTGTACTTTGGTTGGCTGGCAGCCAGGAGGGAGTTGCCTTGGGCCCCGACCCAGGCGGGCTGCTGCAGATGTGGCAGCCGTACAATGGAAACTTTTGTGGTCGAGCAGCCCTCGCTCCTCCAGCGCACGCTGTCGGGAGGCGGCATCCCCCCTGCTCGCCGGGGTCCCCGGCGTGTGGGCACCGGGGGCAAAACCATTTTCTGTGGCACAGGCAGATTGCCTTGGTGCTTTGAGCTATTATTCCTTTCTCTTTCTCTCTCTTTCTCCCTTTCTTTGGTGTTTTTTCTTTTTTTTACATATATATTTCAGCTGAACTGTATAAACCTGCAAAACATGTTTACTGTAAAAGGTTGACGTAGTGGTCTAAGGTTTCCCTTCTGGAGCTGGTCCCAGTCCGTGGGCGTTGAGATTTCCCTCTTGGTTCACCAGACGTAATATGAGGAATTGTCTTTTTTTTTTTTTGGGTCTCTTGCTTCATAACAACTTTTCCTCTCTGTGTTTTTGTTAAATGAAATGTCACTAGCTGTTAATGAGTTGTCTATTCCCTACTTCTTCGCACTCTTCCCCATCCCCTCAGTCTCTGAGCAGCAATGGTCTGGACAGTCTCGAGGGAATTTCCTGGAGCAAAACTCGTATTGTTCTTATGAGCTTCCAAAGATGAGCCACGGCTCTGGATTTTTATTTTCCTAATAGTTTAGATTACAGCATTTAAACTATTTCTGAACAACCTCTCTTTGTCATCATAAAAATTTCAATAGCACGTAAAGGCAGTGCTGCGTGAAGTGATTGAAAGATTAGCTAGAGATGGAGTCGTTTTGGATTTTATTGAAGTATTGGCAGGAAATAAAAGGCAGAAACCTGAATCGGATCATGCATCTTGCAAAGCAGAAATTAAACACAGCAAAAAAAAAAACAAACAAAAAACACCCCCCCACACCCCCCCAAAAAAACCCAAACAAACAAAAAAACCCAAACAACAACAACAAAAAACAACCAAACCCTGAACTTCTGGTAATCCATTTACAAAGGCAAATTGAACACATGTTAACTGCTAGTCTGGATGGCTGTAGATTTCTTTAAAAAAGACCCAAGAAACCCCTTGCAAAGCAGAAGTTCCTAGGCTTTGCAAAATGTGTGATAGTGTTGGTGGAGTTACTTCTACAACTGATTGAATTAATTGAGGGGGGTGGGAAGGGAGGGCTGCAGGGGCTCTCTAGGGAGGGGGTGGGAGATAAAGGAGGCTGCTCCCAGACCAGGAATGGGTCCTGGCTTGCTGAATTTCAGGTTTTTTTCAACTGACAGCTCAGGGGAAGCATCTGTTGGATAAATTGTGATCACCAGTCCTCTAGAGAGTTCTCTTTTGATTCTGACGCTCTCAAAAGGCATCGTTAAGGAGACTTGAGCACTGTCTGGCTGCTCCTTCCCTCCCTCCAGCTGAACGTGGCAGTGCGGATTAAAGGGATTCCTTTCCAAGCATCACAATTTAAAGTGTAGAAAGAAATTTAAGGGGAGCTCTGCTGATTGTATCCTACAGAAAGACCTGCCAAATCCATTGTGCTGTTTGCGCTGCTGCTTTCACGCTGCGCTTCTCTCTACATGTTAAAAATAAAGGGTGTTTGGACGTTAAAACAATCACCAGTTAGTCCCTCAGCAGCATTCCTTTCACAGTAGGACAGCTGTACACAAAATTATTATTTACAGACATTTGTAATAAATCAGGCAGTTCTAAATGCGTCACCTCCATCCTGGCCATGAAAGTGAAGAGAGAAGAAAAAGTGCATTCACTCTTTTACCTTGCCGAGAGCTGTTTTTCTAAGGCAGGCCCACGTCTATGTGATGAAGTTCAAAATAACTAATATTTGCATTTGCTTGTCCTGATGCTGCAATAAATATACAAAAGAGATGACATAAAATCTCAATTTCCCTTTCATTCCACTGACATCTGACAATGGGAGGACTCATGAAGCTGCCCGTGTCCCCCCCTGCCCAGCTTTGCAGCCTGCTTGTGGCCTTTCATCCACCTTCGTGTTTTTCTAGGCCTGTGAAGTGGAAACCTTATGTTTTGTATTCTTTTCCTAATTTCTTTGGTGATGAGTTTTGAAGCCACAAGGAGGAAAAAGAACCCTGTTATTGACCATTCGGTGTCAGTGAGGCACAAGGAAAAATGACCAGACAAAACCAATTTCTTCCAGAAGATGGGTCCCCAGAAGAAGTGATAGCCGTGGCTTGAATCTGTGTTTGCTTGAAAACGAAACCACAGTAAATTAGGAAGTCCCAACACACTACTGGAAGCAGCTTCAGAAAACTGTAGCTGGGACCACTGTCCCTGAGCTAAAACTACCTTCTTAATGGAGACAGAAGCTGTGTTTCCTGGACTGTGGCCTTGTCTTTTGACCCAAGCAGCAGAATTACAACAAGCCACACTAGGAATATATTAAAATTAAATACTGAGGAGCTTTCTTAATGCCACTTGTTATGTTTTGTTTAATATTAATTTTGAGTATGACTTTCTGCATAGGTAGTGATCAAAAAGCCTCATGGGCAGAGTATTGTTGTCTGCAAATTTGAGAAACTAAGGTGTAGAACAGTTCAGTTTTGTCCAAACTAGTGTCAGAATAAACTCTCAGTGGCTTTTCCCTACTGCAGTATCACACGCCCTGGATTGTGGTTCCCTGCTTCACAAAAGCAAAGCGGACTCCCCTTGGGGGTTGCCCAGTTGGTTTCTTGGTTGTGCGATGGTTGGGCAATGCATTTTGAGAGCTGGCTTTCATATATGCAGTGCCCCTTCAAAAAAAAAGGTTTCTTTTTCTATTTTTTTTTTTTTTCAATAGTCATTCTTTTGTAGGCTTGGGAGAAGAAAAAAGGACGGAACTAGATATCTTTTTCTTTTGTCTTTTAGATGGTCACCATGTGTGGGAAATGGAAGCCAAAACCGACAAAGAAATGTGCAAGCCAGTAAGTCTGCCTTAAATATTTTAGCATCAAGATGAAAAATATATATTGCCTTCTCCAGCACTGTTACTAAAGAGGGATTTCCAAGGCTTTGGCACAGTGTCTCCCCACTGAAACAACAAGTACTTAGGCCTCCCCTCCTGGAAATCTTTCTTTAATGGGAGTGCAGGGTAAAAAGCCTTTGTTGGAAGCTATCCTGAAAGTAGGAGAGACCATTTGGAAAATATCTTTTCATTGTCCAGCATGGGCCAGCCCTGTCTGCTCATCTTCTGTCTTACTGGGTCAGTTCTTCCCTCTGCTCCCAAAGCAATTTCTGATCATTTTTCTTGGCTTTCGTCTACCTTCAGCAGAAGAAATGTGAGTCCCCTCACAGGAGATCAGCTCCAGGGTTGGGGAAGCGTGGCTCCCTCAGCCACGCATGTAAGTGGGAAATATGGCCACTATTCCACCTCTGCAGGAGTATGCAACAGTTTGTTATCTGGAGACCTGCTGGAGACATGCAGGCAAACAATACAAAGACCTCAGCTGAATGCGGGCCAAATGCTAAGACGAGTGTTCCCTTTTATTCTTTCAAAAAGTGCCAAGGGAGGTTCTGATGGTCATAGCAGATTTCACTGTGCAGTTGTGTAAGCTGATGCCCTGGCAGCGAAGTCGTTGCTTAGCCCCGTGCTGGAGCAATTGGTTTCTGACAGTGGCAGATCATCTACATGCTCCCCAGCCCTTCTTCCTGTAGCACTGGATGTTCTTGCAGATCTCCCATCCACAGAAGCTAGCATGTTCAGAGCTTCCAGAGTTATTCTATCAAACAACATTTCACCGTGGAAAATGGAGATAGTTTGAATAATTGTATGTCTGTCCTGATTCTCCTTTCCAAAGGAAGCTGTATTAGGGTGAGATATACTGGGGGTGACCTGCCAGCTGAGCAGTTCTCCTTTCTCCTGCTGAGTTGGAGACCAAGATTTGATCGCAGTCCAGGATTCTTGTCAGATGCAGAAGGGATAGAGTCTTGCCCATGTGCAGTACCTTATTTGATGTCCAAAGGGGAGAGGTTAATGATTGTGATTTTGTGAAGACCTGAGCCATGCTAAAATCTTATTTCCTTACTTCTGAAGTCCTCGGACACTGGGGGTGGTGGGGGACCATCTTTGCCCACGAAGCCCACCAGTTCACCTGCAGAGAGTGTGTTCTTCCTTGTGAGCCCAGACACCTCCTTCTCAGTTTTAACATGTGAATACTATTGCACAGTTCAGCTGCCTTAGTCGTGCCTTGACGTTCTGATTTCTTGCTTTTGCAGAACTCGTTGGTGGTTGAGATACCACCTTTCCGAAATCAGAGAATTACCAGCCCTGTTCAGGTCAACTTCTATGTCTGCAATGGAAAGAGAAAGAGAAGCCAGTACCAGCTTTTCACCTATCTTCCTGCTAATGGTAACAAAATATATTCTTTATCTCTGCTAGTAAAAATGAGAGATAATGATGATCACTTAGAAAGGTATATGGCTCTGATAATTCTTTTGTAACCTGAGTAATTTGGAGGTATACCTGGTGCTATGAAATGAGAGTGACAATGAAGCCGTGAGAGCTGCCTTTCTGCTGCCCGTGCAGGAGACCTTCTCTGCAGGCTGTTTTCTTTGCTGTTGGTGGCAGAGACGTTGGAATAAGGACTTTTTCTGCTTTGGGGAGCTCAAGAGACCCAGCTCAAACTTGCACGTGTAGCCCCAAATTGTGAACGCGCTGAGCTCTCTGCTAAGTTGCTGCCAACCCTTAGTCAGACTTTGTGGCCCCAGAGGGTGCGTTGCATTTGACTAATTTTTCTGAATTCACACCATGGCATTGTAAGTGTGCTGAACTCTGAGCTGGAGGTGGTGTGGGGATTCTCCTTCCAGGCATCCCACACCTCGCTGTCTCACAGGGGGTGAAGATAGTGCAGGCTGAGGCTGCTTTGGAGTGGTGATGAAAAGCACAGGATGGATGGAGATTAGAAGGCTTCATATACGTGAATTGTTCATAAACAATGTGTGCCAGGTTTTTTTTGGAAGCTTACATTGGTGGCTGTGAAGTGACAATAAAGCCACTCATGCTCGCTGAATGCCAAGCAGGTTCGTATGAAGATTTTAACAAGAAGTAAATTTATTTTTTATTTTTTTTTCCTTTGAAATGACTTTTTCCGAGATGAACTTTTTGGGGAAAATAGGAAAAAAGGGTGGTTGTTTTGTTGTTGTTTTGGAAGGAGGAGGAAATAGGAAAAAAAATAGGTTTGTGATTTTTTGTAGACTTGCCAAGTGAAAATAGTCCTTCTGAGGGAAATTCTCACAAAGCAATACTTGAGTCATGTCACATGACTTGGAGGAT
This sequence comes from Chloroceryle aenea, assembly GCA_013399075.1. NCBI lineage: Eukaryota > Metazoa > Chordata > Aves > Coraciiformes > Cerylidae > Chloroceryle > Chloroceryle aenea. The sequence goes on from VWZY01012112.1 coordinate 69,688, forward strand.
CTGCCAGTTTTTTGCAGGTGAAATCCCATAAAATACGCATTTGGAATTTCAGCCAGTTAGCTTGCATGACTTTTATCAGGACTTTAATTTAAAATAAAAGTACAGGAAACCTGACATGGCAGCTGACTGCTTATTGTGTATGTGCTGCATAGCTACGCCTCACTGAATCAGCCCTACTTATGCAAACTTCATCCCCACTGGGTATGTCTGTGTATATTTAAAGACTCTTCATCTCTTAAACTGGAAAGAAAAAGAGTTGTTATTTTCTTGCACAACACTTTTCAGCAACAGTGTAGAGGCCGACAGGTATTGCCTTGACACCCACGTGACCCTCATAAGTATTTCAAAGGGATGCCCATTGTTAATTGATCTTTATTAAGCAGCATCTTTTGTCTCTGGTCTTTACATTTTTTTACCATTTTATTCTAAACCACGGGAATGGTATTCACTGCTGCAAAGTTGCTTTATGCTATGACCAGTCTGAGTTTGAAACACTTGATGTTTCATTTGATGTGAAGCGATGGGAATATCGACCTAGTGACAGGCAACAGAGAACCAGCTTTGGCTTTATTCTGCAAAGACGTCTTTAATTATGGTAATTGTTGAAAACATGGGGAATCTTGTTTAGTCTGCTGTACAGATTTAAACTTATGTGAAAACTTTTCATTTCAGTGTAGGGAAACTGGAAAGAAAAGTGTAACACCAGAATAGTGTAGAGGGGAGCAGGTAATCATAGCAAATATGCCTTCCCCCCATTCCTGTTTGATTCTCCACTCATGTTCTCTTAATATATGTGCATATAGGTAATTAAAAATGACCTTACTTTCTTTACAAACTCTCTCATAGCAGTGGTAAGAGTGAATGTGCTTCTGCAGTCATCAGAATTAATAGTATATAGTATGGGTTTATTATGTCTGTGCTGTAGGCATAAGGTTTTGTGTAAGGATGTTTTTGTGTAAGCTGGCAGACTTTGCCCTTATGTTGCTGGTGGTTGTTTCCATCGTGCCTTTCAAAGATAGATAAGATCACCTTGACTATGTATTCAGGCAGGCATGGTGACTGAACCAGTCATGCTACTGTATTTCTAGGAGTCGATTTAGAATGTTCTGCTTTAGTTGGTTTCAGTCACAAGATTCTTTTAATGTTTCCAGGCAGGAATGGAAAAGAAAACCAAAGTTTAGCTTATGAAGAAAAAAAGAGTTGACAAACACTGTGTGATCAGTGTTATCCACCATAAAGGAGATAAGCACTATTTTGGTCCAGGTAGAATCATAGAATCCTTAAGGTTGGAGAAGACCTGTAAGATCCTCAAGTCCAACCGTCAGTATCTCTGTCCAATACCTCTTGTGACAACAAATCCCATGAACCTAGAAGGTGTAGTGATCATCAAACCTAAGATGTGGTTTTACACAAATCAGATGGTATCCTGTAAACTTCTGTTATCCTGGAAACTTTATCACAGCTCAGCTGGGACTAGTCAAAGTACCAACATTTCAGTGCCTACCATGACTTTGCAGGTGTTTCTGCATGAGGGGTCTTTTGAAAGCTGGGTGGCACACATTAGACATGCACATGACTTCGCAGGTGTTTCTGCATGAGGGGTGGCACACATTAGACATGCATATCACAGCTCAGCTGGACTGTGCCAAAGCAAAATATGGACTAAAGCCTAACTATTGTGTGATCCACTGGCTGTGCTTTTGCAGTGCTGTGGGCACACAATCCATCAGTGCAACCAGTGGGAGTAGCGTGGGCTTGTGCAGCTCCCACTCTGACTGCAGAGAAATAGGATGTTGCCTTTTTTTTTTTTCTCTCCTGTCGCTTCTGTTTCTCCTCATTCCCTAGGGGAAAACAGCCAGTGGATCCAGGGACACGTGGCCTCACTCATCCCACCTCCCGTGGATGGTCCTATAGCATCTCCATGGAGTACAGCTCTGTGACATGCAGCCAGCACAAGCTGCTCTCTCCAGCAGAGTGTTACAGGTTCACTGCCATGAGGCTTCTCCCATGCTGTGGGGATATGGCAGGTTTTGTGCTTTTCCTTTCTGTTAGCTGGAGTGTTTTGCAGAGCAGGGACTTACTTGATGAAGACGAGTTCCTTCTTCAGAAAGAAAAAAAAATCCTGTAAAAGTGAAAATCTTAACTGGTCTATAAATGAAAAATTAAATGACAAACCAAAGCAGCAAGTCAAGGCTTCACAAATAAGAACCAAGTTCTGGAAAATGGGCTTGTTTAGGTCTTTGGCTTGGGACAGACTGTAAACCTAAGTACTCATAATCCACTTTTAATTGAAATTTTGATTTACTGTTCTGCTGAATTTGAGCAATCCCCAAATCCTGTATTAGCCTGTATTGTACAGAAATTACTGTTATGTCTTTCTTTCTTTCTTTCTTTTTTTTTTTTTTTAGTATTGCTTCAATATTATGCATCACTGAGCAATTGCGTATCAGTTTTGTTCTGGAGCCTGTAGGCTCTTGAGACACCTCCCCAGACATGCCTGGCACAGAAACATAAGTAGTTTCCATACCATTCTGGCACAGGTGAATTCCCACAGCTCATACTGTAAGCACTAATACGTTTTGTATTGCCACATCCCATCAGAATACGAGATCCTGCCAGATGCTGTAGTCAGGAGTCTGAACAAAGCACGATGAGGAGATGCTTGGATATTTGGCTTTGAAGTCCCTCCACTGCTGCAGCTCTGTGCAGGGGTGCTCCACAGCTCTGTTATGTGCAGCAGAGCATTTTAGAAAGCCATTGGTGAGCCCTGCATTTGTGAGCTCTGTCCTCTAGAAAAATGTATGGTTTTCGTTTCTTTTTATGACTGCATATCATCTTACTTCTATGAATTTATTATACCACTGGCCCCTACGAGCATTTCAAACAGGAGGGATAGCCTTTGGAAATCACTGAACATAAGCAGCACCATTTGAGGTATAAACTGACCTGGAGAGGCTGAAGAAGCACGTAAGCAACCAGACGTGTATGCTGTGGTTCCAAATCCTGTGCTTTCATCTCTTAGAAAGCTGAAGGAGTTCTCTGGCTCAGAACACTTTAAACAACACACTGAATGATAAGGGTTAGGCCTCTGTTTATTCAGATTTCTTTCAAGTATGTACATCAAAATAGAGGAAACGTGTTCAAGAAGGTACTTTTTGCAGATAGGAGTGGATGCTCTCTATGGTTTCTGTTATCTAGTGAATATTGGTATCAAGAATGGTGAGCACAGAATAGTTTTCTTTGAAATTTATGTAGACAAGTAGTGATAATTGACTAAGCAAAGAGAGAGGCTAGTTTGTCTAGGAAATATTTAATAAGATGGAAAAAGGAAAGTTGATGTGTTTCTTTACTGGAATGAAATCTATGCTTTTGTAAAGAGTTGATGATAAAGTTTTTCCGGTTTCTGTTTCTGTCAGGCTTCTTAATTGTCAAAGCACTATTAAAAAATCATTTCACTACTTCTAGTATTTATTAAAGTGGGCAACTTTTCTTGAGAGACGTGTTTCACCACCCATAGGGCCAGATTTCTGCGTGTGCAGCCATCACTTGAAGAGCCAACTTTCCTGCAGTTTCTTTGCCTCCCTGCAGGAACCTGCACAAGCCCCCAGGGTCCTGAGATCCTCTGAAAACCTGGCCGGGTAGACAAGTGACTTCTTGGGGATTGAGGTCCTCTGAACCTGTGGGTACGGAGCTGTGCTGAGAGCCTGCCTGTGGTGACAGAGTAACAGAGGACTACCCTGGTGGGAAGCAGTGCAGGGGAAAGGGACCCTGGGGGTCCTGGGGGACAGCAGGGTGACCATGAGCCAGCAATGGGCCCTTGTGGACAAGAAGACCAACGGCACCCTGGGGTGGATCAGAAGGGCTGTGGTCAGTAGGTGGAGAGAGGTTCTTCCCCTCCACCCTGCCCTGGTGAGGCCGCATCTGGAACAGTGTGTCCAGTTCTGGCCCCTCAGTTCAAGGACAGGAACTGCTTGAAAGAGTCCAGAGCAGAGCCACAGAGAGAATGGAGTGGAACATCTCCCTGCTGAGGAAAGGTTGAGGGACCTGGGTCTCTTTAGCTTGGAGGAGACTGAGGGGGGACCTCATTAATGTTTATAAATGTGTAAAGGACGAGGAGGATGGAGCCAGGCTCTGCTCAGCAATGTCCAATGATAGGAGAAGGGACAACAGGTGCAAACTGCAACATGGGGAGGTCCTGTGTAAACCAAAGGAAAACCACAGTGAGAGTGACAGAGCCTGGAACAGGCTGCCCGGGAGGCTGTGGAGTCTCCTTCTCTGGAGACTTTCAACCCCACCTTGATCTGTTCCTGTATGGCCTGATCTAGCAGATCCTGCTCTGGCAGGGGGGTTGGACTCAATGATCTTTCAAGATCCCTGCCACCCCCTGCCATTCTGTGATTCTGTGACTAGATGTGCCTCAGTGTTGTTGTTTACAGCGTGGTGGCACGAAAAGCAAAGCTCTTGGTTTGCTTCTGAAAAGGGTGAGCGGTGCCCAGCGCACACTGCTGTCAGCAGCCTCCCAAACTTCCTGCCTCTCTGCTTAAATTATCTCCTGCCCGCCCTACAGACGAGTACAATCAGCAGTTTTCTAGTGATTGCCCTGAGCAGCCATGCCTCTGTGTCACCCCAGCTCTTCCGCCCACAGCCCACTTTCCCAGGCAAAAGGCAGCGTCAGCCGCCTGAGCAGAACGCAGTAAAACGGGGATGCAAAGCATTGCTGCCCTGCTGTGACACAGAGCATGGCTTCTGCTGGCAACCTCCTAACACCTCTCATCTCTTGAGCACATCTTGAATTTTCGTGCTTCAAGTTGGCAAAATTATTAGCTTGGCCATGCCTGCAAAAACGGTGCTGCTGTGGGGATGGCTGGGGAAGAAGGGACAAACTGGAGGGCAGAAGGATCTGAACCAGAGGCAACATGACCACGGCAGCACCACGGTGGGTGCCTTGCAGCCAGCCTGGGAAGCCAGAGGAAGGGGCACGGAAGTCAGCAGAAGTGTGTTGTGCCCAAGCCCATCTCAGGTCAGCACCACGTTCCCAGGGCCACATGCAAGGGATCTGAGCACAGCCAAGCCAGGCCTGAAGGCTCAGACCTGCTGGAGGTGTTTCCACCCAGCCCAGGGAGCAGCTGGGCTGACACAAAGCCTGCACAGGCAGGCTGGCATGGTGGGGGGGAGGTTGGACCCAGGGGATTTTATTTTAGGTGAAAATATGAATCATGGTGGCTCATTTTACACTATGCCTTGTCAGAGTTGATTTCATTTTGGCTGAAGGGTGGCTGTTCGTTACTTTTGTCATTTAACAGAGTAACAAAAAGTGAGTGAGATTTTGCTGAATCCTGTTTCTATTTAAGAGGATCACAAAATTCATCATTACCAGACATATCAGCCCCTCTGCTCTCTTCCAGCAGCCATGCAAGGTCTTCAGAGGAGTTGTGCATTATGCTCACCAGCATTACACCCTTGGGTGCTTTTGCTCCCAGTTGCTGGGTCCCCAGCTAGAGCTGATGATGATGCTTCATCCAGGTGACATTCCATTTTGGCCATCAGCGGGCGTCTAGCCAGCCACACCGGTAGAATCACAGAACCATTGCAGCTGGAAGAGACCTTCAAGATCACCAAATCCAACCTTATTCTCAGACCTGTCAAAACCACTAAACCATGTCCCTAAGNGCCGAATCCTGTTTCTATTTAAGAGGATCACAAAATTCATCATTACCAGACATATCAGCCCCTCTGCTCTCTTCCAGCAGCCATGCAAGGTCTTCAGAGGAGTTGTGCATTATGCTCACCAGCATTACACCCTTGGGTGCTTTTGCTCCCAGTTGCTGGGTCCCCAGCTAGAGCTGATGATGATGCTTCATCCAGGTGACATTCCATTTTGGCCATCAGCGGGCGTCTAGCCAGCCACACCGGTAGAATCACAGAACCATTGCAGCTGGAAGAGACCTTCAAGATCACCAAATCCAACCTTATTCTCAGACCTGTCAAAACCACTAAACCATGTCCCTAAGCACAACATCTCCCCAGCTCTTAAACACCTCTGAAGATGGTGATTCCACCACCTCCCTGGGCAGGTTGTTCCAGTGCTTGACAACCCTTCCAGTCAAGAAAATCTTCCCAATATCCAGCCTGAACCAATCCTGGCTCAGCTTCAGGCCATTCCCTCTTGTTCTATTGCAGATGCAGTCGTATTGATCCTTAGAGGCAAAACTCTGCCTCACTGTGCAGTGCTCCATCTTCATCTGGAAGGACAAGAAAGGGCATTATCTGTATGATATCCCTGCAACATGGACAAGCTGGATGAGCACTGTGTAGAAGTCCCTGGCTGTGTCTTGACAGCAGCAGTGATCACCCATAATAGTTAACTTCCTAAAGCTGTGCTTTGGCAGTACCTCCCTTTTCAAATATTCCCCTTCAGACAACAGAACCCAGCCTGTAGTTTTGGTGACAGATCTACTCTACATGAGCATTTCACTTCCCCAGTGATTTCACATCCATGTGTTAGCAAGCTTGGAGCTTTAGGATCTTCCAATTAGCTTAAAAGCCAAAACGTAAAACTTGTGTGAGGGAGAATGGGGTTTAGAATTACATGGACTGGATTACAGGAGGTGTTTATTTTTGTTCTCCTCAAGTGACTGATACCATAATTAATTTAGCCCAGTGATTGATCCGAAAGGGGATGTAGCTGGTGGTGGCTGCTGGAGGTGAAATGAGTGGGAGAGGATGTGTTTTGCTGGTTCTGGGATGGTCTGTACCCATCTCTGCAGACAAAGACCGTGTCAGAGGCACAGTGGCTGAGGTCAAAGAGATCCAAACCCCTCTCCAGAGAGGACAGATCTTGGGGGTGGACTGGTGCAGAGTAAGGATGCCCTTCTGCCAGCCTGTCCCTGCAGAGCTTCCAGCAGGACTGACAGGGATGCGGAGCATCGGGCTGCCCCCCAGGCTGCTGCCTTGTGGGACCCCTGTTTGCAGCCCCTGCTCCTCCCCTCATCAAGAGAACAGGAGTAATGCCAGCTCTGGCAGTGCAATCTTGTGCCATATTGTCAACAAAAGCCCCCACTCCAGTGAGTTTTAATGTGTCTTGACGGAAATAACATGGAAAGCCTTGGCCAGTGCAGCCTGGGGGCTGTTCACAGTTAAAGCTCCGGCTCAGGGCAGTGGTGGAGCCAGGTGCTGGTCCATCGGAGCAGCAGCAGAGCAGCCCAAGCGGGACTTGATTCATCCTTTTCAGCATTGTAGGATTTTATAAGGTGTTATGATGGAAAATTATCATGCCTTTAAAGAATTTTCTTTTCTTTTGTAAGAAAACTGTTGCATATCTTCTGTACCAACTTAACCAAAATGCCTTCCATCTCCTTTCTGCTCCTCCCCACCTGGCTTAACAGTGAATGCACCGAGCTACCATATATAATCTTCATAAATATGCATTGAATAACCTAATAGTTTAACAGCTGTTGAAAAGCATTTAGTAAATGAGTTCTCTGGAAAGCCCTTTCTAATCAGATAATGGCACTGTCCGAGATGATAGGCTGAGGTGTATGTGTAAGGCTTCCATCTACCTGGAGGCTGTTCTTGTTTAAAACTGTACATATGCATCTGATCCCATAAAATATGAACACAGCAACCCAAAGAGGGCAGGCAGACATGTCTTAGAGCTGTGGCTCCTGATGAGCAGTACCAGTAGCTGTGTGCTAGCAAGACAGAGGGGGTGGGTTTAGATACTTGTGTAGATAAAGGCTGTAATCACACGTGTGCAGCCTACAGCTTCTTGAAAGCACGAAGCTCCCCTTGTCCCTGAGTCACTGTGCTCTGATTTTGTTAACTAAAAAGCAAAGGCTTGATAGTAGCTTGACTTTTAAAAAATTTTTGTTGAATTGGGGCATAGGGAAAAATACCCAGGTGTCTGCAAAGGCCCCTGCAGTGACTGTCTCATGAGGTCCTCGGGTTTGAGTGCCCGTCCCTTGTCACTGAGATTGCCACTGCTGCAGATACATTGGCAGGGAATTGCAGGAAGTTTTGCTTGGCCACTGCTGTGCTGGTGTTACAAGCCAGGGGGGTTATAGTTTCTGAGGGCAGCTAGCAAATTGCCTCTCCCCAGCATCAGGCTGCTGCAGAGTCAGAATGAGGGCTGAGGGCCTCGCTCCACTCCAGCCTGCTGGATCTGACCGATGCTGTTGCAGCAACTCGGATTTTGTCTTTGCACTACTGCAGAGTGGCTGGGCTCTATGTGGAGATGCATCCACAGCCCGAAGGTGCTGCCGGTTGGCCAGCAGCGGAGCAGTGACAGCAGCTGGGATGACCTGCAGAGCGGATCTGAAGGAACGTCTGGTTAGTGGTGAGGAAGATGTGCTGCCTGGCTCAAAACTGACTGACGGGGGAGGATTTCAAAGGCACAAACAGCATTTCAGAGCCCAGCTCACTAATGGAGATGTAGCCACCCAGCTCCTCAACCCTCTTTAAAAAGTCTCATCCCGACTTCTTAACAATTACGAGAAGTTTAGTCCAGAAGTTGAAGAAATGTGTGTGTGCAACATGATGAAAAAAGTAGGGTTTTGATTTTCACATGCTAACCAAATTCTGTGTGCTGGTGCCAGGGAGCTACATCATAGTCTGCACCGTGAAAGGTGGCTGTTTTCTTTGATAGGTTCAGTCGAACTTAAGGGTAAAATAAATACATTATGGTGCCATAAATGTCTGCATTGATAATACTATGTGGAAATGGGAATTTTAGTTTAATGTTAATCAGGATAAACATCTGTTTAATTTATATGATAATATTTTCTCGGTTCACATATTTTAACAGCACACTTGAAAAAAGAAAAGTTTAGAACCTCATCTGCATTGCTGAAGTGTAAAAGCAAACAGACTTGTTAGAATTGTCAGAAAATACATATAATTTATATGTAAGCACTTTCTGACTCCCTTTACTGAATGTGTGTGATTTATTATTTTTCTTCAAGGTTTGATATATTAACTTTTTACCTGCTAGAAAGGCCTTTCATTTATATGTGGGCTTGCAGAACTGGCTGAAATATTTCTCCCAGATTCAGACTCACACAGAAGGACCATTGTCTTCCGCCCAGTGCCTCGGTATGATGTCATAACCCTGGTCTCTCTGAGTAAGAAGCTTTGATTTATAGCCAGGCCTGCTGCCAGTGCGTGATTCTCAGAACTTTGTATTAAATTAGATGACATAATGACATGAGTCCACAGTCTAAGAAGTCATCATTGAACCATTGAAAACCAATTAGCGCAGATTAAGTTGCTTATCAGACTAATTTAGAACTGTGAGCTCTGTCATATTTAAATATTCAAATTCAAGGACTGTTTTAAAATCATCTGTTGGCCAACCTACTGCATTATGAAGTAACAAGCATTTAAAAATTCACCATACAAACCAACCCTGGCATTAATTTTTTTGCTTTTCCTGTCAAGGGCCTGATCCTCCAGCAGGGTAGGGTCTCTTAAATGAGCAACATTACCTTTGAGTCTGGTTTTTGCTGGAAGTGCTTGCAGATTCTCAACAGCTCTAGGGCTTTCCAGTTTATCTCTGTGACTAGGAGTGTCCCTTTCGGCTGGCAGGTTTTTACCAAGTCATTTAAGATTTGAAATATCTGAGCTAGAAGTTAGTCAGGCTAATATCGTTCTCTGTAAATTATTAATCCTCAGAAAATTAACTGTACTCTCGGTATCACTGTTGTGTCTCCTTCTGTGAAATACTTGTGCAAGTGAGTGATGGTGGAAGTGGGTTTGTGTTATGGCAGCTAGCTTACCATGCCTCCACGGGGATGTTTTTGAGAAAGAAACCCCTTCTTCTAGGTCGAGTCAATGTAAAGATTTGCAGTCAATCAAACATGAGTCAATAGGCAAGTGGTAACACAAGTCTGCGGCTGGCTGCTGATCAGCCCTGGTCGCCCCTGAGGAACCTACTATGTTTCTGCCTAGGAGAAAATGGTGAAGGTGGGCACATAAGGTTTGTGTCCTCGGCTGCTCTAGGTCAGCTGCAGCTGCTCCTCACAGCTGGGGGTCTCAGCCCCTGAAAAGTCATGGAGACACTGAGTGGGTGGGATAGGAACTGGTAGCCTTGTTACATGCAAGAGTTTGAGTAACGCCATAGACATGGGAAGTTCCACCTCAGCTTCTTCCCTGTGAGGGTGACAGAGCCTGGCCCAGGCTGCCCAGAGAGGTTGTGGAGTCTCCTTCTCTGGAGACTTTCCAACCCCACCTGGATCTGTTCCTGTGTGGGCTGCCCTGGGTGACCCTGCTCTGGCAGGGGGGTTGGACTCAATGATCTCCAGAGGTCCTTTCCAGCCCCCACCATCTGTGATTCTATGGTAGGCACCATGGTGGTGAGTGGATAGTCAGCAAGTACAGCTATGGGCTGTTCCTGCGCTGGTTTTGGAAGGTGTGCCTTGAAATACCACAGCTCCTGCCCTGATCCCTCTGCAGTCCTCTGCAAAGTGGAAGTAAATGGTCGTCCTTTTAAAGAAAGAATATAAGGTGACCTAAAGCAACTTTTGACACATTTAAAGCATTTTCAGGATGACAAGGAAGTCAGACCCACAGATCATTTGAGTTGAATTTGGACCTACGAACATTGGCAAAGATTTTTTGACCTTGGTCACTCTGGTGAAACTACATGGGCTGGGAAGAAGCAAATACAAGGTAGAGTGTCATAAACAGTTAACTGCTGTAGTGTAGCAATTTGTGGTGTATCTGTCCTCCACAAGCCAAGTAACCTAGTTATTCATGCAAAATACAGAAGCAGAGGTCTAGCCAGAGAGGGAAGTGTTGATCTCTTAGATTTTTGCTGACAGGATGAGTTTTGTACGGCTGATTCCAGGTCCTCTGGGTCATTAGCAATGAAAGTCCTACAGAGCTTCCTTCTGCAAACTGGTACCTTGTGAAGACATTTACTCTTTTTTAAAGGGTGATGAGTGGCTGCCATCCCAGCACGGTAAGATCTGTAGGTTCACTCTGCACAGCCTTAAAGGGCTGTACCAATGGCAAAGCACTGAAAGTTCAGATACAAATCCCCTCACCATTTCAGCATTGATATTTTCCCTGTCTTGCAGTGTGATCCCTGTTCTGGTTCTGAGATCAGCATACCAGCAAAATACCTGATGCTGAGCAAGGGGAGTCTCTTTTAGTGTTGAAAAAAGACATTAAGAAAAGGTAATGGAGACAATTCAGTTGAACAAGTTCAGACACCTCTAAACCTAAGTGAAGGTAGTAACTGCCCTTTTAGAGACAGTCTGTTAGCCATTACATGAAATAACTGAAGCTCAGGAGTATTGGTTCGGAGCAATACAAGAGGACAGTGGAAACGGATGTTAAATAAAATGAAGGTCCCACTTAATTTCATATAGAATCATAGAATGGCAGGGTTTGGAAGGAACCTCTGGAGATCATCGAGTCCAACCGCCCTGCCAGAACAGGATCACCCAGGGCAGGCCACATGGGAACAGATCCAGGTGGGGCTTGAAAGTCTCCAGAGAAGGAAACTCTACAACCTCTNTCTCTAGCTACCAACCTGCCATCAGCAAAGAAGGTTTGTGTCCTCAGCTGATCTAGGTCAGCTGCAGAAATGTCCTTGGTTGCTGTCACCATCTCCAAGAGAGTTTTTGGACTAATGAGTCTGGAATAGAGTCCCTTCCTCCTATCAGTGCAGCGCAGAACGGGACTTAGTGGTTATCCTGCTGGTTGTGGCAAATGTATTTCAGTGCATCAGCATCTGAGAACAGTGTTCATGGCTGCTAACAGACCTTCAAGTAGACTCCATGCCATTGCTTTCCTAAAGAAAAAAATTCAAAGTGAAGGGACAAAAAGATGTCTGATAAACCAAGTAGCAAAGATGCCCCATAGAAGAGCTACAATGAAAAATAAGACTGAGATCATGAACTTGCCTCCTTTAAAGCCTCCAGCCTGTCTGCCACCGGGGCTATAACCCTTCCCTAGGTTATAACAAGTCAGACAACTCCAGAGTTTATTGGAGTTGAATTGCCAGTGGTTGAGCTCGGAATTATTTAGCACAGGTGTTTCTATAACAGTGATATATTGGGAAAATTCAGTGTTCAACAACCATCATATTTCCAGCTGTGCTGTGGTTAGTGCTAGTACAGTCAACCTAATAGAAAACATGTGAGAATATTTGCTAGCTCAGGAACTTGTTAAAGGTATTTTCTTACAACATCTCAGCTGCTATGTTTATCTAGGTGCATTTCTTTGGTCTTGCATTTTCATAAAGGGTGTGATATTGGTTTTATAAAGCTGTCACTGAACCTGGAATCTGCTTCTCTGTGACCAAGCGTGCTAGTGGCCCTGCTAACCAGTGTGGAGCACATGAGCAGGTGAAAATAAGATTATGAGGAATCCAATGACAGTCCATTATCCTTGGCACATTTGTCCTGAGCAGCACCTGTGCATCTGTTACATATATAGGCATGTTTTTACTAGGGGTGCTAGAAATCTTGAAACAAGTGTTGCAAGCATCTATACGTGAAGGAACATAAAAGGAGCAAAGTTAACAAGAGGCTGGGGGACTGTAAAACAAGGGTAGTGAAGTGCATTCACCAGCAGCAAAATTTGTAAGTGTTAAAAGAGGTTTTATATGTACACATGCACACATGTGCATTGCTAGGGGTTCAAAAGACTCCTACGTGAACACAGTAAATGGCTGGGGAATGGATAAGGTCGTTTGTAAAACACATGCAAATTAAATATACGGTCAGGGACACACTAGCAACACACACATCTCTGGGCCGAGTTGTGTGAAGATGTTTCATTGCTAACTTTGTGCCACAACAGTTTGATTATCCTAATATTCTGAAAGATATTCGCTGGTGTCTCTGCAGATTTCCAGCAGCACATTCAAGTGATGGCTGTTCCTGTGGATCTCTTTTTGGGAAAGAAGATAAATGCTACAGTGCATCCCTATTCAATTGTTGTAGGCATTAGAGTTGTGGCTGGCTAGAAAAAAAATCTATCTGCAGATGAGCTTGGCCCTGTTATTTATAATTTTCCTGATAAAGAAAGGAGGAGTCTTTGCCTTTGTACTGCATGCGTTGTAGGAGAAGCAGCAAAGGCTTCGCTCGGATTTGAGAGAAAGCTGATGTGAAAAAGACAGTTTGATTTGAGGAAGGATCTCTTCTTGGCTTTGAGAAAACAGCTCTACATTTGTCATGATTGGGCTGATGCTCACAGACAGTCACGCAGCCCATGGTGGCATTTAGAACCACGGCTTGACAGCTCAATTAGAGCCTCTTTGGGGACAATGGGCAGAGCAAGCAGAGGTCTAGAATGGGAGTTGGTTTTTCTTGGGAGCCAGAGACTGAGTTAACATTTGTTATGAGCTGGCATTAGCAGTTTGGATCCAACTGTTTGGATTAGCAAATTTGGATTAGCAAGTTTGGATCACAGTGATTCACTGCGAGTTGGATGCGACTTCGTGAATATTTTATACCCGCTGGCTGGTTAGTGAGATTAAACACAATCATGTACAAACTCAACAAATCAATTCCTACTCTTTCAGAAATACCCTCTTAATTGAAAACTTCTTGGGCACAGAGCTTGTCGCGTGTCTTTGCCATTTTACTTTCACTGAACTCCAAAGCCCCGTCCCTACCTTATTATGCTTCAGTTTACCGAATACACAGACATTTATCAAACGGGCCATCGGTAGCTGTAGAAATGCAGTAGTATATCCAAGTTAAAATTCTTGCTTTGATTACTACAAATCCATGGAGCCCTTGGGTCCAGAGCTTCCACTGAAGCTCAACTATTTGCAAATAGATTTTTATAGCACATTAGTGCTGGAGGAGAGTCCAAAGAAAATAGTCCTTTTCAATATTAGAACCAGCTGTGACTTTCTTGTGCTGATGACTCATTCTCTTTTTTTTTTTTTTTTTTATAGGGTGGGAGAACTAGGCAAAAGACACACAGAGTCTTATTCAAAACGTTGTTTGTTTTGCAAAGGGTATCCTAGCCACAAGCCAACTTGATCATACCAATACGCAACTCATGTTTATTTAAAACTTTTTTCTTTTAACAGTTCCAATTATAAAAACAGAACCCACAGATGACTATGAGCCTGCTCAAACCTGTGGACCAATGAACCAAGGCTTAAGCCCTCTCTCTAAACCATACTACAGCCAGCAGATCATGATGCCCCCTGATCCTGGTTCCTGCCTCGTGGCTGGCTTTGCCTCCTGTCAGCAGAGAAACGCCGTGATGTCACCCTCTCCCAATGCAAGCCCCAAGCTGCACGACCTTTCGTCCTCTCCTTACAAGTGCATCCCCAACCCAGGCCACAGTCACCTCGGACTTCAGCAGCCCGCTGGAGGTGTCCCCACCATACAGGAAGTGCCAAGGTCTATAGTTGTGCACCCAAGCTCCCCCGAGCAATCATCTCACATCATGCTGCAGCCGCAGGTGAGTCAACATCTGAGCAGTAGCTGTCCCCTTGGTTATCAACAAACACTCTATCCCAACAGTCCCTCTTCTCCAGTTCCATCTGTTACCCAAGAGCCAACCTATTTGCAGTCCTGCAGTCCAACTCACTCATCCATAATGGGTCAACAGCAGCAGCAACTGCCGAAGGTTCACAGAAATGAGTCTCCAACAACCCAACCACTGTCATTGCCAGAGTTGCATGAGGAAAGTAATCATAATTTGGCCCCTATTCCTGTAATGATCAAGCGAGAACCTGAGGAATTGGACCAGATGTACCTGGATGATGGTAAGTCTTCCTCAGCATAGGTTTGCATTCAACCATGTTGCTATATCAGTGAGTTCCCTTAACCCCCTCCTCCTTTTGAATCCCGGTGGAAAAAAAAATTCAATTAACAGCCTGGTGGAATGGTACAGACTTTTGCTTGGGTTGTCTCTCTGCAGGAAAGGGCTCTTTAATTCCGTTTGAGAAGGTGAAACCATATTACCTAAGCATTAAATGCTGTTAGTTACCATAGAGCTAGCTGCATGACCATGTTGCAATAATCTTAACCGTATGGTCTTGGCTTATGCCCACGCCAGTGACCTGTGGAACTGCAGTGAAAACCCGTTAAGCATTGTCCCATCCGTAATGCGGTGAAATGTCTGATGTGCAAATCTGTTCCCTGGAACTAAATGATAAACTGCTTTCCTTCAGCTGAGAAGGTTCAAATTAGAAATGGAGACGCATCTTTCAGCATAACTTTTCAGTCTGATGGCATCTGACATAAAGACAGTTACTTTTTCTTCCATTCTTACTGTGGCCTCGCTGCTGGTTTGGCGGGCTTGGTTTTTTTTCTTCTGTGAGATTCTATATGTATATGTATTCTACATGCACCACTGAAAAGTTAAAATGCTCTGATGGACTTGTCAGACTCTAGTTTCCTAAGATTTATTAGTCAGACGTAATAATAGGATAATCTGGAATTTGATTATGTGACCTCACTGAACTGTGATTTAGCACTTGCCGCTAAGTATCCCAGCAGCATTCTGGACCCTCACCTTAATGCAGTACGTGAGTTCCCTTCCAATAGCCACATAACTTTATATAACATACTATGCTATTTGAAGAAGGAATGCCTTTGAGATGGCTGCCTTGAAACGAATTGATGCCAAGGAACATCTGAATGTGATTGTCTTTCAGGGAGAATTTCAAGACAATTCGCTGCACTTGTTTTTGGTTTGGTTTTTTTAAAGGACGTTTAACCATTCTGTTTTAAACAGCATGGTACTCACTGAACTGGGATTGCAAACGAAGTGTTTTGGAGCTTGAGTAGCAGCCTTTTGCTTCTCAACTCCAGGAAAATTACTTTTCTTAACAGAAGTTATTCATGGTTACATGATAGACAGGTCTAAGGAATTTTTCCTAATTAGGAGTCCGGTTCAAGTTTTGCACAACACATCTTTTGTCTCAAGGTTTTCTTCATATAGCATGCATTTTTACCACATATCTGTGCTGTAAGGAGCAAACCAAACAAAAACAGAAAGGTACACAAACCAAAACAAAAATCTATGGCCAAATTTTGGTTTTGAGAGAAATCAGAAGTTATCTGTGGAAGGAAGAGAGTACAGATAAAACTGAAACCTGTATTGGTGTCTATAGCTGTCTTTCCAGAAAAGCACAACCAAGGGGCAGTCTTTCTGCTTTGCCTCCACAAAATCCAGCAACCGCTTCTCTTGACAGCACTACGAAAGCTGTCGTCGGCTGCTCTCTGCTTGGAGAGATGGGACTGTGGCTCAGGGATGAAGGGTGAAGCTCCTTCACCTGTGTCTACTTCAGTTTTCTCCTGGAGGAACTTTTCTACCATGTGGTCCAAGACAGATATTTTGTTTTTTTCAGCTATGTTCATTCTGTCTGACAAAGCATAAATGGTTTAGTCTTTACCCCCATCTCTTTTCCATCGCATTCTCTGGACACACAGGCACACCAGTCCTCTGACAGATAATCAGAAGTAATTGTAGAAGCCGCCAAGTACAGCTGCACTGATACTTAAAGTTGACTTTGAAGATCTCTTCAGCTAGCCAAATCCAGATAATATTTCCCTTTGGCATCCAGCAGGCTATCGAAATCGTTCCGTGGCTGACCACAAGAACTATACACCAAGAAAGAATTCATAGACATAACAGTCATGCTAACAATATATAATAGAAAAAAAAATAACTTATGTAGTTCCAAAAGATTAAACACCATGAGTTCCCTCTAAGAGCAGTTATCAGAAATAGTAACCTGAGGAAGTCCCTTTTCTGTGTCTAAAGTGATACTCAGTTTTGTCTTTGGGGTGACATGGATGGAATGTAAACCCATTGAGCTGCCCTTTGTGCCTTATCTCACAGCCTGATCATCCACTCTGTGTTTTGTGTTGACACAATGAAGCCCTTGTAGAAATCAGGAGTGGACAACTTCTGTCTTCCTAATTTCTCAGTATTTGGGCAGTCAGGAGAGTACATGGCAGAGGAGCTAAGGGCAGGAAGCATGTCTTGGGGGATTTGTGCTGGCCAAGACCCTCTGTTCAAACCATGCAGAGCCCCAGCATGCCTCAGACACCCGTTTCAAGAGCACGCAGCTGTGAGTCAGGCTGGAAGCCTGTTTAGGTCTAGGCCATATGCATTTCATGGAGGCAAACTTACCACCACCAGTGCAGACACTGGTTTCACATTACATTTAATCTGATGTAACTACAGGCTCCCATGGAAAGGGTGGCCTCAATCCATCTTGCCCTTAGCCACATGTTCTTACTGCTTCCTTTGAGTCATATCAATTGATTATGGAGCAGCAGAGCAGGCTAATGGAAAATTAACCTGCCAAAAATAGAAAAAGCCACGTAATTTTCCGCTGGGTCAGCTCATGGAATCACATCCCCCGGGTCCAATAGCTGGGTCCAACCCACGAAAAGGGCAGGAAGCCTGTTGCTGTGGGGCAAGGAGTGCAGCAGAGCTGCTCTGGGTGGCAGCAGCCCACCCATAGGCCAGAGTAAGTGTGGCTTGAAGCCACATCTGATATCATCTTATCCTCCCCAGCAACTATCTAATCAACTCATCCTGTCTTGGTGAAAAAACACCTTCTCATGCTCACCTACTATGGAAGGATGACATCTGGCCTGCCTCACACAGTCTCAAAGGGCACTTTGGCCTCTACAGTGACTACCTGGAAACCACCAGTAACTGCTCCTGATGTCCCAGTAGGTGCTGTTCACTGAGATCTGCATGGAAAAGGCAAAGCACTCCACATTTGCAGTGCCTTTGTGTCTGGTGCTGTTTCAGACCCCTGGCCATCACCATGGAGTAAGGGAGAATGGGTTTTGAAGAGTGGCCTGCACCAAGCAGGAGCAGCTCATTTGTCATGTTCTTGATTTGGTTTTCTGGGTTGGTTTTTTTTGTTTCTTTTTTTTTGATTTGTTTTGTATAGGAGCTTTTAAGCTCCCACCATTGTTTCTTGTTAGTATCACATCCATCTCTAAGTGTTTTCCTTGTTGGAGTGAGTAAGGTATCTGTGTTTTATGACCAGAGTCTGAAAACCAGAATATCAAATCATACTCGCGAGTAAGGAGTGTTACATTTTTTTTTTTTAAATAGATTGCTGCTCTACCCCACCATCATTTGTTATTTAGCTCCCTTCATACAGCATGATTTAAACCTTTTTTCAGTCTCTGCACCCGTGAAAGCCAGAGACACCAGATGTACTTGACTGCTTACCTTGCCTGCTGCTCTAAGTATACCAACTCTTTCCCTCATCCCTAAAGTAATTTAAAAGAAAAGAAATATTTTAATGACATTAAAAACTAAATTCTCAAAGAATCACTGCATTAAAAAAATATGTCTTTGTAGTGCGTTCCAGCTGTTTAGTACCTGCTGTTTTACCTGAAAGTACTTATGAAGTGTGAGGTATAGACAACTGACATGCTCACAGGTCTAGCAGACAAATAAAATATCTGCTTTTGCCAGGTTATATTTGGTAAAATTTTGGTTGCTTGTTTACCACTTTGGTAAGGTTTGATTCGTATATTTAACACATTTGTAGCAATCTTGGAACAGGTATAACCAGAATTTTTTTGGTTTCAGCTTGTGGGATCAAAGTAATATTCATTCCTCTTGGTCTGGAGTATCTCCAAATATAGACCATCTATACTGCAGAGTATAGATGGAAAAAAACAGTCAGTGAGTTTATATAAATATATATCCTGTATATGACTTTTTTTCTGTTTCGGTGATGGTAGGCAGCTGAAGTGATACAAAGGGAGCACCCGAAGAGACTTCCGTTTTGGCGAATAAGTTTTGTCTTGGCAATCTTGTTATAAATCAAAATCTACAGTAGCCACCTGGGCTACTCATTAAATGCGCTGTCCTTTTCAGTATGTGTCTGTATGATTCAACACGTAGAGTGTATTTAGAACTCAGCCCGTAAGTGATACCTGATGTATTAATGGCTCTGCTCTTGATAGTGAAAGGTGTCTGGCTTGTATACCAGCCCTTGTTTCAAATTCTGAGTTCAACCTCTTAACAAAGATTATGACTGGCTCCCTTTGCTGCTTTCTCAGCAAGATTTGATTAAAAGCGGTTGAAATGTGAGGGTTATGCTTGGATGTAGTCCTCTGTGGGAGCCCATGGTCCTTTGCAGTGGAGAGGGTTGTCTTCTGTCCTCCTTGCCAGAAGCTCTTGCAGCCCCAGGGTGCTGGGCCATCCCGGCAGAACACTCTGGGGCTAACACCAGCTCCACGTGCGTGTGCCACCCCTGCCCTAGACAGAGAAGGTTACGTGACATTCCCCTTTCGGATCTGACCTGGGAGTAGTGTGGGGTGCTAGGGTGGTGGAGCTCAGAGAGAATCCTCAGGCAGGCAGGCTTGAGGGACCTCTTCAGAACAAGTCCATGGGGTAATTGCTTTTAGGAGACAATATTTTATTTGGGGTTCAGTGAGTCTAATGTGCTGTACAGCCCTTCAAGGCGTGAGGTGGAATTGGTATTGCCCAAAGAGTTGGCCAGTTTGGGGAAGCGACAAGCTGATTAGAACACTTCCTGGTTCCTTGACCCAGTCACGGGCATATGAAAATTTACCTAATTTATATCTCACTTTTGTTGACTTGGGTCAAAAGCTGCACTACTCTGCTTTTGAACTAATCTTGATTCTTTTCTGTTCACCAGTGCAGCTCAGATAATTTTTCCAAATTTTAACTGCTTTTTGTGGTGATAGAAGAAACCCCAAGCCAGAGGCTGTGGAGCCTGACTTCACACAGCTTTCAGGATGTTCTGGAAGCTGGGAACTGGCCAGGCTCACAAAAGTAGATGCTAAAGTTGACATGAAATCACCTTTCTCATCCCCATTTCCCTTTCCTGGACCTAGTGTAGCCTGGGTGGAACACAGAACTGAGTTCCAAATCTTTCATTTCACCAGGGTTCAATTAGGCATGCTAATGCCAAGAAACATTTTTCACATTGTAACTGGCACTCCCACAAGCTATTGCATTTTTACCTGCAGCAGATTGACACTTGCTTGTGAAAGTATTTCCTGCCGTTAGAAACATCAAAGAAAGCAGTGTTGTTCATTACAGATTAAAATGAAGCTATATAAAAAAACAAAACAAACCAAAACAGCAAGGGGGAAATATATTGTTACCAACAGGAAAAAAGGTACGACGTGCTGTCAGCAGCTGTCAAGGTGCATCGTGCACGCGGTGATCCCATTTGTTACATTACTGCACGGAACTTCACAAAGCAGTTTTTAATTGAAAGTGAGGCAGCATCGTGGAGGATTCTTTAATCAAGGTATGCTTAAGTAACGAAGCTAAAGAAGATCTCAGCTTCTCTGACCTTTGCCTGGCTTCTAATCTCAACTTTTGAGCTGCAGTCCCGGCCAGGTTGAAATGGGTGGTGCAGTCCGATGGCCGGCACTGGGGACGGGCTTTCACCCGCCGCTCAAGCGGCCCAAGTCCTGTGTAGGAGCCAGAACTGGAATAACAATATCCGAAAGACAGATGCCCTCTGAAGTTCTGTATATTAATTCGCCCTCCTCCTCTCCACATGGACACTTTCATAAAGGTCTCTCTCCTGATCTTGACTTGATCGGATCTATAAATCTTTGTGTCGGAAGATGAAAATCCACGGGCCCTGGGCAGAGGTAGCTGATGTTTAGGTGTATGGTAACAGCAAGTGTCAGAGCCACATCATCATCCTTTTTAAAACAAGGAGGCTTTTGTTCTTGTGATTGTCTTTGCACAGCTGCTAGTTTTATAGCACCGTGCCAATGAATGCACTCATTACAACTTTTATTTTACCCTGAAAAGGTAAATTGGGAGCATTAAGCCCCCAATAAGTATGTAAAAGTGGCAAAACCACAGGTAAAGTGTTACTGAAAGCTGCAGCCCTGCCAGCCATTTCATTTTAAACATGGCTCTTTTAAAAATAACTTTTGCAGTAAAAGCTGTAACTCCTGGATGTAATATGAGCTATTGCTAATGTCATTCCCATGAATTGCTTACAGTGTTGAACTGTTAGATGTCTGACAAGTCCATATATCTCCTATACAGTATATGTGAAAGTTTTTTGCCTCTAAACCATATGCTTTTTTTTCACTCCTCTATATTCTTCAAATGCACGTGGTTTGGTGATATAGTTTATTTGAACAGGAACCATAGCAGACAGAATTATTCTTTTGCTGAAATGTATCCTTTTTCATACATCTCGGCTTCATGATTAAAGCAATTGGCTCTCGAGGCATTAAGTTTAGTCTGCTGCTGCCACAATTATGCCTTTGAAAACTCCTGAGTGCACTCGGTGATTTCCAGTAGTCCAGATGTCATTAGAACAACACGCAGGTAGTCTGCAAAGTCCAGTAACACTGTCTGCACTTGGCTTGGGCGAGCTTTTCCCTCCCTCCCTCTTGGCCGAGCCTCGCAGCTCTGGGAGAAAACAAATAGCTTTCCTCATGGAAAGTTTTACTTAATCTGGCGCCGTGCCCAAGCCTAGACCCTCCTCGCCTCTAACGATGATTGAAAGTGTACATGCTACTGTGATAAAATATGCTGAGTCGTTAACATTGGGGGCTCGGGTTGTACGCGATGAGTAAGGGAGGGCTGAAGTAATGTGTTGGAGTCAGAGCTTTGGTGGACTCGCACGTCTGGGTTTGAGGGGTATCCCCTTACACGAAACCGCACGCCCTCGGGATCGGGTTGTTCTGTTTCTAGCGGGTTTACTGAATTGGGTCTCCCTGGAGGCCACCAGGAGAAAGCCCCCAGAAGAGCAGCTGACCAGAGTTGGTGTCACTGCTGCTTTCCTCCAGTCCCAGGTGTGCGGTAGCCCTCAGAGCAGCCTTCTTCTTAGCTGCAGTACGCTGCGAAGTTTGGCAGTGAACTTCGCTTGCTTCTAACATCAGCACTTCGATTTCCAGGGAGGTCCTTGAGTCTCAGGCTTTCAAGGAAGTGTCCAGTCCCTTCAGAGAAGTCTTGAGTGCCTCTGCCCTCATCCAGTGATGGCAGACACTGGTGGAGGGAGCAGGACACTGGCTAAGCAATGCAGAAATCAGCAGGCAGTGCTTCACAATCTTCTGGGACTCAAAGATATTTTTAGTGTTGAAAGCCCAGCGTTTGTCTGATGTGCATCTGCACTTGCACCTTCACTTTCAACATTCTGAGTCATCAAGTGTTCAGCTGAAGCCATGTTGCACCCCCTTTTTTCAGCTGAGATGCTGCAGCCCTGCTAGTGGCTCGTTAGCTGGGGCAGAAGTCACTTCTCGCTCCCGTGCCTGATTCATTCTCCTCTTTTCATAGTAATGTCTGTTGGCATTGCTCTTTCAAATGGGAAAGGTTTTGTGGGTTATTTTCTGTAAGTTTTCCTTGGCGATCCGGGGAGAAGAAGTTGCTGTATCTAAGCCTTGGTAACATTTACATCTGCTTTTAAGCCTGGAGTAGTGCCAAGGAAAATATGTGGCTTTGCAGAAGCACAAGCTTCATGAGAAAGCTTTGTTCCGACACGATTAATTTTAGGAATATCTTGTTTGTTCGAAACGTTTCTGTTGCGCTGTTAGTCGGTCAGGTGTGGCCTTGTGGCTCGCGTCCGGCCTCCATGCGCTCGTGCCCTGAACCTGTCCTGGCAAAACGCTGCTCTGGAGGTTCATCCAGAAAACCCCTCCTCTCTAGGGAGCAGACCATCATCCAGACCCCTGCTGCATCTCGGCAGAGCTGGACTGAAGCGAGCTGCCGGCTCAGCCCGGCTAACACGTACGTGTCGGCGGAAGCGCTCGCGGGAGAAGACGCTCCCGGCTGAGCGCTGGCTGGCGAGCTGCAGAGCAGCGCAGAGCGGCCCCCGGCCTGCCCCTGCGCCCGCTTAAGTCAATAAGGCCGTTCCCCTCGGGCTCCTTGGGAGCGGGACCAAGCGGACGGCTGGTAGTTGCAGAGCATAATAGCTGCATTCATTGGAAACTGGTCGCTGATAGACGGGAGGAGCGGGAGTTGTTTCCAGCAGATTTCTGCGCGACGCAGTTGATTGTTTCATCTGCGTCTGCCAGACAAGTGGGGGCTCGGGCATGGGGCTGATAGCAGCTTGACCATCACTGTCGAGAGCAGGCTGTGTGATAACCTGGCTCCTGGTCTTTCCTCTTCTCTGAGGAGCTAATGGTGATTGCAGCCAGTGGGCACCAGGCTTTCCACAACAGGCTTATCTGTGGCTGGGAGGAAGCTTAGGAAAAAACGCAGACCCTCAAAATGTTCCCCTCCTCCTCTGTCACCAGGGAAGCCTGCAACGTCTGGATGTTCAAAATACCTGGAAGCAATCGTTGGGTAAGAAACACAGTAGGGAAACAAAGGTCCCGTTCCTCGTTGGCCAGGCTGGCTGGGTTTGTCTGCAAACCAGGGAGCTGGAACAGCCCTCTGCCTCCTTTGCAGGCTTTGCTTCATTGGTGGGTCCTCTACCTTTTGCCCACGTTGAAGCCTAATGCAAGACAAATACCGGGCAGTGAAGGGAGATGGTGCTGCAAGCGTGTTAATATCCCAAACTGTATTGTCCCTGAGCACGACAGTTGCAATGTAAGCACTTGAGCAGTCTTGAAAAGCAGTGCTACAGGCTGTCAAAGTCTATAATTAGTGGATTAAATTCTTTGGTCCTTACGTAGTTATAGCTCACGTTATTCAAGCATCATGTATGCACAGAACATTCCTCATTTCCCTTGCCTTTGCACAAGTTAGTATGATTTTTCTACTTAATTTTGTCCCTTCTGCAGCCATATGAGAGTGCAGACGACAAAATTTGACTCTTCATGTCTGTGCTGTCCAGATTGCTCTTGATGCTGGAGTTCCCTGGGAGCTAGGAATGAACATATGTTCCATTTTCTAAGTCTTGTGATATCTTTGGGGTTGCAGAGTAGGTACTGCAGTAGATATTATGAGTCAGTTTTGATACCCTAGGAGCAGCAGTCAGTTCTTTTTCTAGTGCTTCAGGGAAAATATGTGTTTCATTGCCACCTCTTAAGCAGAATCTTCTTCAAATGACTGAAGAAGTAGAAAAAAACCGCGAGTTTGGGTCACAAAAGAAGCTCTCAAAAACATAAAAGTGAAGAATATTTTTATTTTAGCTTTTATTTCTATCCTGTGTAGGCAAATCCATGCGCACATAAAGTATGTGTGTGCATACAGAAGTGTGCACGCGTGCGCAGACGGGTGTGCAAGGAGCTATAAGAGTTACTGAGTCTTTCACGTGTTTGACGTTGCTGGGGGTGAGAGTCTTCTACTCATGACAGACTTCTCTGAAAGTCCTGCAGGTGCCTGTTGAGTAAAACCTTTTCGAAACAGGAGGTCAAGTGGAGAAGCTCATCCTGTGGACCTTCTGTTGTGCACAGTTGGCTTCTAACCTGAAATGCCCATTGCAGCTCTGAAATGTGGCTCCGTACTGGTGCTTGTTGTCACCGCTGCTGAGGATTTCTCATGCAGCTGAGCTTTTGCTATCCAACTGTTCTTTTGGAAGACTGAAGCAACTGATAAAGATGATCTCTTTGCTCTTGGCTTTATTTTTTTTTTATCCCTGTGATAACTCCACCATGCTCCAAGCTGCTCTTGGACTATTCACTTGAGGTCTTTCACCTGGAAGCATCTGTGTGAGCCATTAACAGCTTCTCCAGGAATCTTCTCCTCATAGCAATGTCTCTGGGTCAGTAGTACTGGGAAGTTCAAATGTTAATCTAAAAATGAGTATGTGTGAAATTGTCCTATAGAAAGAGGTTAGAAGAAAAACCAGTCCTGGTTTTTTTTGGTTTTTTTTTTTTCAGTTACACACACTCTTGTTTGTTTTCTTTCTTCTGGGAAATCTCCCCAACTCAGTATCTGTTCATTGCTGGGTGAGGTGATGCAGAGCTGTCCCTTGGGCCGTAGCAAAGGCTAGAACTTCCTGAAGCGTCTAGAATGAATGTGATGCCAGTTCAGGTTTTAGAGAAAGATGGAATGAGTGCAGGCTCTGGCTAGATGAACCTCACCCAGGCACTGCAGGAGCTCTCTTTGAAAGGGCTGGAAGGGCTGCCAGCAGTGGAGGTGGCTGCTGGACTCCAGTCTCTGAGTCCCCAGGTAACTTTGATAGAGATCTCCAGGATTTTTGCTTATTTTCTCTTCCACATAGATAGAGTTAGGATGAGGAAAGTCCTCATTGCAAAAGAAAAAGAAGCAAGACTGATGCCAGGTCAGGAAGTGCCATGAACCACGGGGAGACTGCACTGTTGGCATCCATGGACAAACATGGCAGCAGTGGCTGCTTCCGAGAAATTTCCAGGCATTCTCCTCCTGTTTCTAGAAATCCACACTGGACCTTTCAGGCTAGACAAGCATCACTAGTTTGTTTAGACCATCGATTCCTGGGCATACTGTGTCAGATTACCGCTTGGTAGAACCTGCAAACTTCCATTGCTGCCAAACAAGCTGCTGGTTTCTGCCCTGTGTGGCATTTAGCCAGAACAGTAGACACAAAAGTGATCGTGTCCTTTGCAGAGAGTTCACTCTTACCTTTTTGCAGTGCAGTATCCCAGATGTTTCACACCATTTCAATGGTAAACTGAAGTCCTAAAGAGGAACCGACAGTGCTGAAGTCAAGGGAAGGGTCTCTGGAAGGATGTGCTGCTGTGAAAGCACCATACTGTGCCATTTCAGTAGCTCTTTTACAAGTCCAGGGTGCAGCCCTCAGCTGACAGAGCCCCTGCTTGCTGACAGTCAGCTCACTTCAACTGAGGGCTCCAGGACCCTCAGTTGAAGCGGGGTCTGTGAGTGGGGCTGCACCCTGGTGAGGCTTCAGCAGAGAGGGGAGGGTGGGGGGCTCTTTGTGACGAGTGCATGCAACTGCATGTGTGTATATTGGGAAAGGGACTAGAAAAATAGCAGCTTTCTCGTGATGCTGGAGCAGGGTTAGCAAGCATTTTTAAGTTTCAGACTTAGTATGTCTGTGAAACTACCTGGTGGTGTAATTAGAGTGAGAGAAGCTTGAGAAAAAGAGAAATGAGAGAAAGGTTAAATATAACATCCCCATAACAAAAAAAATAAAAAAATAACCAACCAAAAACCAAAACTATGAGCAAAGACAAATTTTGGAAGAAGAGGGTGAGTGTGGGTGTGAGAGGAGTTTGTCTAAAACTGAAATGGTACAAATGAGTTGTAATAGCCCAGGATTTGACTGCCATGGAAAAGTGTATCTAAAGAATACCTCACTTTGCCCCAAAATAATTTAAGTATAGAGAAAAATGAGTGCAGATGATGAAATGAGCAATGTGCTCATTAAATTTATATATATCTGAGGAAAGAGTGCATCTGAGCAGTAAGCTCAAGTCAGAGGAGCCCGTCTGTCTGCATGGAGCTGAGGGCTGCTCTGCCTGGAGGTAGGAGGTTTTGGTGGCCTGGCTCCACTGGGGCAGGACCCTCAAATAACCCTGGGAGTTACTTCTGTGCTCTGCTGCCAAGTTTTCTAAGGAGAGAGGAGGTGGCTTTGGTGCTACCACTGGGTGGAGAAAGCTGCTGTAGGGACCCCCAAAGAACCCCTGGGAAATAGGGTAGAAAAGTCGGGGGCGGGTAGTGCTCAATGAGTAAATACAGTTGTGTCACTGGAACTTAGTGAGAAATTTCTCATCACTTTAAGACTTCTCTTGCAGTGTAACAGCACATTCAATAAAAATGATAAAAATCAGGAACTATTATGCATTGTCTCTTCCCCAATTAGAAATCACCCAGAAAAAATGCTGCTAGAAAGAGTGGAGGTGATCAGCCTTGGACCAGGCAGAGGAGGATTTGTAAAAGCTCGTTCTGAAGGTTATACAATTGAAGAGTGAAACAGGAAATCCCCTTACTTTGCAGCTTTTGAAAGATGGCATTCAAATTACATTTTAGGATATGCTCCAAATGCCATGAAAATTTTTTCCATCAACATTGGTGGATGTTCTAAACCAGGATATGTTAAATCAGGGGAAATAATAACAGAGCCATAAGTAAATTAACAGAAGATTCACAACACATTATGAATCACTGTATTAAAGAATCAATTAGAGTCAGCTATTTAAATAAAGGCAGAGTAGTAGCAAAAAAAAAAAAACAACCCGAACTAGAAAAAATTAGAACATCTGCTGAAGTTTCCAAAGTTATATTTAATATTAACTTGGGAAAAGCACCTGGACTGAATGGTGTCTCATCAAAAATTTGTTAGTGTTTCCAGACCAAAATCACTCGGATACTTTAAAAAAAGTAGTCATCTGCTCCACTAAAAGAGAAAGCTCTCTAAACCTTTCTCCACTGCTCAATTCTGTTATGGGGAATCTCACCGTCTTGAACTGGAGAAGCAACAAAATGCAAATGTTTCTTCATATCCAGTTTTTTTTGATTGTTAAGATGTAGTACGAGAGTCTCTGCCCTGCTGGCTGCTGCCCACAAGCTGCACCTTCTGTCCCCATGAACCACTTTGCTGGAGCAGGGCCTGTCCTTCAACAGTCCAGTTAGTGAAAAAAGTCTGCTTTTGACATTTGAAGCAAATTTACTTTTTTTTACTCAGGAAGGTGGTAGGAGATAGGACTGCCTATATGTGATTGTGTGAGCTGTGACCCTAAAATCATTTGGTCAGCCAGCTGGAGATCCGCCAGCCTTTACCTGATGTCTCAGTGACTATATTTATGGTTTCTCTGATGATGAAATCTAGATTTCTACAAAGACCAATATAATTTCTCTGCTGTCAGTTAAGACGTCGCTTGAGGAAGGAGCTAGCAGATGCTCGTGATGCGGAGCGAGGCTGTATCATGCTTTCTATTGTGCATGGTCCCCTGAGCAATGTCAGCCTCCGCCTCCCTGTGCCTATTTTCTGAACTATGTCAGTGCTCAGAAAGTTGTCTGAAGACAGATTTACATTTCATATGAAAAGCTTTCATTGAGGGGAAACACCACTGCAGGGGGAAAACCCCGCGCTCTGACACACTACAGTGAGTGCGAGAATCCTTCTTTAAGATGTCCGAGTAGGAATTCTTCTCGTGACATGGAAAAGACATCTAGATGTTACAGTGCTGCTGCAAAATGAGTATCTTCAGAGTGGGAAAATTTGCCTTGGTTCTTTGTGATAGAGACAACTGGAGTAAGCCATCATGGGTCCATCTAGATGTAGTGCAGCTGCACAGATGTGGACCTGTTCAGACTCTAAACCTGTTTATTTAAGAGTGATGTACGAGCTGCAGGGGTCGTTCTTCTAGCTACACTCTTAATTGAGATTACCCTACTTTTAAGTAAAGACAGACATTTTTGGGTATCTTTTTCTTTTCCTTCACAGACTCTTATTTATATTATGTATCTGTATCTCCAATGCCAGTGGAAATCAGGAAAGGAAATTTATATGAATGGACTTCATAAATTTCATGATTTACTAGTAATGAAATCCTGGTTTGCAGAATGAGAAATAATAGGGCTTTTCCAAACTATCTTAATCCTTGGCTCTGATTAGTGGCACAAAATGAACCGTTCTTTCCTACGTGTCTGAAGTCCAAGTTGTGCTCCATGTAGCTATGTGATATTCTTTCCAGTCTCATGTCAGTAAATAATTGCAGCGCTGCTCTTTACTCTGTCTCTGACCTTCACTGTGCTCTCCTTGCTTGAACAAAAGCTGAGAATTGTGACAGACTGATCTCCTTCTGTGATCTGATCTAGTCCAGTGTGAAAGGAAATGTCATTATTCCTAATCCCAAATTCCTTAACTAGTTTACCATGACTGCACTGCTCCATAAGCATACATAAGGCAGTACAGTCATAACAGTGCTTAAAACTGTATTAGGCAATACCTCGTATTTTAACTACTATTTTCGCAGAAACACAAATTCACTTTCCTTATATTGTCAAGGGTAATTTTTTTAATAAAAAAAGAAATAATTTAACTAGTTTAGATTTAATGAGCTTAGGCTCAAATACTGTACTGGCCACTTCACGTAATTCTGGTTGTTAGTACCTGAACTGTGTTTTAAGGAGGCTCTTTGGGGATGGGAAGAACCAAGTAACTTAACATCACCTTGTTTTAACAGTTAAAAATTGGCAGCTGAGCTGTGTATTCAAGCAAAGCAAGGATTTTTAGGCTTAGAGAAATGGTTTAGAATCTAGAAAAGAAAAAACACATGCTACTAAACCCCTGTGTATGATTTTCCACTATTCCCTAGAAAGCAGGTAGGGCTTTAAGATCAAACTGTGCCCGCACACATATGCATTGAAGCCAACACACTGAAGTGAACACAGAAAAGTGGTTGTCCTCCTTGAGTTGTAGGAATCAGAAGTAGGTCTACTGACAAGGAGAAGTTAATGCCAAAATCCAGTCAAAATAAGAGAACATATCTACTTGCCTTTTTTGCTTATCAACATTAAAACATTTCAAATAATCTTCAGCCAAACAGGGTGTTTACAATGCACTGAGTGCTTCTTTCCTGCCAAGCTATCAGGCTTGTGCCTTGTGCATTTGTAGACCCCTCTTCACATATCTGCTTGTGTTTAATAAAAGGACTTAATGCTAAGCCCATTGAAATGAAGAGGAATTCCTCTATTGTCTTCTGTGCTCTTTGGACCAGGCTCCAACTTACAATCACGAGAACCTTTTGCTTAATAAGAACTTAATGCTCTTAAAAAATCCCCAACCTATGTTAAAACAAAGAAGTGTCAAACTATCTGATACCGGGTGAAAATTTGAGGGCCCAAAAGTTGATGCAGACACAAGATACAGTTCCCAGAGCAGTGGTAAAAGATTCTGTTACGCTAATAGGGAAAGGTTAACGGCACATACAATAACCTGAAATACTGTCTGCATTGTGTATGTAGTGTGGCTGAATCACAGGGTTGTAAGAACCCTTATTTGTTTGTTTGACTGGGCTGGTATTTAAAGGTTCGTTTGCATTGGTTGCAAGGCTGAAGCCAAAGGGATCCCAAGGAGCCCTGTGTTCTTGCACATTGAGTAGTGGGTAACTGTATTTTGGGTGAATGCACCATGCCTGTTTCTGTCCTCCTTTATGCCAGCAGGAAAGACAAATTTCTCTCCTGGCATAGTTTTCATGCAGGTATCTAATGTCCTTTTGTGGCATTTTGGAGGTCTCTCGAGTTGCTCTGCTCTTTTGTGTGGTGTGTAACAAGACCATGACAACACTGCACCATGTGTTTGTTCTTGGTGGAAAAAGGAGTAATTCCACCAATTTTCCATTTTCTGTAATGTTTTTCTCTGAAGCAGAGGCCTGCCTTTATGTGTGCAAAGCTTTCTCTTGCAGCTCTCCATAGATAGCCATGAAAAAGAGAAAGCATGAA
This sequence comes from Chloroceryle aenea, assembly GCA_013399075.1. Lineage (NCBI taxonomy): Eukaryota > Metazoa > Chordata > Aves > Coraciiformes > Cerylidae > Chloroceryle > Chloroceryle aenea. The sequence goes on from VWZY01012112.1 coordinate 99,931, forward strand.
AGCTTCTAGGGCAGAACATTCATCCTCGCTTATCTGGCCCTTGGAGACATTAGCTAATCAAGGCACGATACTCCAGACAATAGGACAAGTGCTGCAAAGCTACCTCTGTTATCCCAGCGAACGTGGAGACTTATCATTCCCAGGGCTGGTTTACAGGATTTGTTTTCTTCTGACAACAACATCCACAGCCTGTGGTGCTATTGACTCCAACAATGAATCTGATGCTGGCTCTGGGTGTTATCGACTCCCTAATAACTATTCTTTTTTTTTTGGCTTTTTTTTTTTTTTTCTTTTT